>DWON01000229.1:0-39022 GCA_018251015.1 Phocides pigmalion okeechobee | reverse complement strand
GTTCGTCGCAAATCAATCATTCAACGAATTATCTTTATATAGGTACAGTAACGATACATTGAAGTTGATACGCGCCTTCATCCTTAAATAAAACTGTTCTATTTGAGATTGGACGTGGCTGTCCATGTGCCGCGGTGACCACTTAACACCAGGTGGCCTGTATGCCCGTTTCTTACTCTTTCGCTCAATAAAAAATTGTCCTCTATCTATTTACATAGGTTTCATTGTGCGTCATTGGGAAGACAAAAAAAAAGATGGCAATTCATCATTATACCCATATGTTTCACATCTCAACATCATTGTTCCAATATATACTCCTTTGTTAGTCGATAAAACTGTAACAAAATGTAAATAAGGTTTAATGAAGTGAATGCAGTTTTATAAGACGCAATGTGATTGAATGAGGGCGCGTATCGTTTGCTTGGAAGTCTGTTGCCTCGAATTTTATACAGATTGAATCATCATTAGGGTTGTCACGATTTTTTAAATCATATTTTTAACTTTCAACAAAAACTGAACAGTCTTATATTGAAAGATATAATGTCTCTAACGATGGACCTTTTTGTGTATGTTTTACTGTGAAAGCTGGTTCCATTGCTTTCTTATTTACTATTTTTTCCATTTTTCTTTAGTCCTGTTTGAGTTATACGGATGCCCGTGGGCTAAACCGATTTCTCAACACATACACACACATATATATGTATGTATGTGTGTGTGTGTGTGTGTGTGTGTGTGTTTTTAAAATAAAAGTGTCCAAGTTAACAGACGACAGCTGCGTTAAAAGCATCGAATAGTTATTTTGGTTAGGACTATTTAACTAATTAGTGATAACATCAAAGACGGAAAAATCAACAGAGCGGAAAATTGAACCGTCAAGCACTGTACCGAATTCTAAAACTACACACGTACACCTAAATTGGTGCTGGTACAGACAACAAAATAATTATAAAGTTAAGATTTGTTTGTGGTTCGACTTTAAAATGTGTTTTGTTGTTTTTTACTGAAGGATAAGCAAATATAAGCTAACAAATATAACTGAGACTGAGTTAGCAACAGATTTTAATAATTCCTTTCAATCAATACAAGTGTTGTTGTGCGAAAAGTAATTACTGACGAAATTTGCACTGGACCCATAGAGTGAGATGGAAGCAATACTATCAACTTCAAGTAGATTTATTTGGATTTAGTTACAGATACATATCGCACCTTTAGAATGATAGTGACAAAAATTCAAGTTTTGAGCAAAACGAAATATTTTGTATCAAAGACAAAACACAAAACAGACTTTTAGAATATAAATACCATATACTGTTTATAATTACACATAAGTTATAAATAAAATATATGTAAGTAATTCTGAATCAAACCATTTTTTTCTTATTTATCTACTCACTATAATTCTTAAGGTGCGATATACGTAACCACTTGACACTTCTACAAAGTAAACATTTATTAAAGTACTTATTGTAGAAGAACTATTTTATCGTTTTTTATGCGGACGGTACACAAGACAACGTTACCATAAACATAGACAGTACACTTCCTAAAAATAATCGCCTTTCGTCTGTGGAATAAAAAACGAGCATTTTTAAAATGTACCATATGAGGGGTCACGCCATAACAGCCTCTATTACGTGCACATATGACCCAAAATGGCTTGATGGCGATTATGATAGACTTTTCAGCTTTGTATGCGTACGACCGGCGGCGTCTCTTCCGTTCCCCGCATGCACCGTACACTGGTATACTTAGAGTAGTGTAGACAGATTTTGTGGTTTATAAAGGAAAGTCCTGAGCTAGGCCATAACCATAGCTCTCATAACTCCGTTCACCATATTTCTAAAGCTATACTATGTGGGAGGTGGGAGAACTATAGTTCGACCGGGGAGGTACCACTGCCGCCCTCATAATCCGCCGTAAAGCATTACTTGTGTTTCGGTTCGAGAGGTGCTAGGTGTAACGGTTATTTATATATAGATATATATATAGGATAGATTTAATAAGAGTATCGAGATTTTTTTTCCGCCAGCTTTTTCTCCCGGTCAACTTCAGCCAACAGGGCGCTTAAAGCCGATGTACTGATTTTACATTGTACCCTCGACATTCATTAAGTGTATGTAAATACCTTACAAAGTAATCAAATATTTCAATTTGAATTTGAATAGAATAGCATGACGGTGACAATGTTAGTACTTTTCTACTATTATACAAATAAAGTGGAAATAGCGCCAAAAATAGCTTGATCTTGATTAAGATTTTACAAATTTCTATACGTTCGACTGATGGTACCTTTTACATTGTTCGCATGCACCGACCAATGGTATGATAATGGGCTAATGGTACTTAGAGTAGGCGAAACAATCTTTGTAGTTTATAAGGGAAACGTCTGCGCTTATTACCTTATCATATAGAATTCCTATGCCGTATTATTGTATCATATAGTATTGCGTGACGGTGACCCAATATTCATATTAGTTTTAACACAATAAAATGAACGACGATCGCTAAAAAAAAGGCATAAAAATACAATTTCATGAAGAGTTTAGTAATAAAAAAGATAAAGAACTTTATTTACGTTAAATTTACAATTTAATTAAATTTTGTATTGAAAAGCACCTTAACTACGTTGGCTGGCCTGATACAAATTCAGATCATACGTCATCATGTTTATAGACCAGTCTACAATTTCTTCTAATTTCCTTTGTTACGCTATTCAACATGAAAACGGTTTCACAAAGGTACATAAGAATGAATTAAACGCAACCCTAATGGGACGTTACGGACCATAATGAAGACGTTCTGACGTATTGAAGGGGATTGGACTACAATTGGACGTAATGCACGTCAATAAGGAGTTATTGACGTGAGTGGAGCCCTTCGCGAACGCTTAAGTGACGAACATAAGCTGTTTCATTTCACTGACTCTAGACGTAAGTTACTACCGTATTAAGAAAAATAAATTACGAAGTATTGAAAGGTGCTATGAGACTATAGAAGAACTTGAAAATATAAAATATTATGCGATTTTAATCAAATATCATCGCGGAATATATACATTATGTCATATAACGGGTACTCACGATTAACGCTTTTTGATTGCCGACATTTCGAACCAAAAAGAAAAACGAACTAGACGTAAGATAGATTAATCTATCATTAGTACCTTTCAACCGTTTTCCTCCGCCACCGCATTTTCGTCGTGACCACGAGCCATGCAAGTGGTTCGAAATATCAGCAAAGGCATTCTTTATCAGCTAACCTACAGTGAAGGTGAGAATATGTGGTAGACATAATTTTTTTAAGATAAAGTCCTAATTTCTTTTTGTTCCTTTTAAATATACTAATAATTTATACACTTCATAAATATTAAAATAAAATACATACACCATACGTGTTATTGTATTTTTATGTGAGAAATAAAAAAAAAGATCTGGTAGTGCAATTAGAAACTATTGCTATTGAGCAACTTCGACCACAATTAAAGACTATGTAGATGAAAAACATCAAAATCGACCATAAATTTTAGAATAAAATGGGAATATCAAAAAAAAAATGACGAATTGATAACTGTCCTCCTTTTAATGAATCTGTTAATAAAGGATTAGAACTATTAATTCTACCCCTGCCGTATCTGCGATCCACTTAAGTAAACAAGTTATTATCTACTGTTTCGAAAATTACAATGTATAATTTTATGAATCCTTCAAAATTATTAACGAAATGTATTAAAAAGTAACGTTAAATTAACGGCATAGTTATATAGCGCAAACTTCAGTATATTTCGTTTCACGCTCAAGAACCGAGACGCCGCATACAATTTCGCTAAAAGTCGTTAAACTTAATTACGAACTTGAGAATAACAGCACTGCGACCAGTTTATGAGGTGGCTTCGTTGCACGAACACTTTGCAAATGAGCAGTCGGTTTGCTGTGATCATTTTTAAACGTTATTGCTAGTTCCTGGGACTTTTTAAGATAAGAAAACAAATGTCTTGCATGTATTTTAAAAGAATCAAGAGAACTAAATAATTAATATAGCGAAGAAAACTTTAAAACTATGATAGAAGCCTAACATAAAAATTGGCTATGCCCAAAGCGCGTGGTGCCAAGAACGTTAGCCGCATTCCTGTGTTAAATAGCAATTGTAATTCCTTATGCAAAATATGAATAAGCCCTCTTATCTAAATAAATCTAATAATTGAAAAAAAAATAGGTGATTGTAATCGTATAACAGACAAACAGAATATTATAAAAATATGGACTTGGTCTCTCTCTTGATAAAACCAGGGTATTTAATTTCATAGGCTCATCATTAGGCTCATAAATTCGAAAAATCAGAGATGCGTGCTGAAGATTTGAACCATTCGAGGTTCAAATCTTCGGCACGCATCTCTGATTTTTCGAATTTATGAAGTGGAAGAACCCGTAATGTTCGCCACGAGTCTATCACTCCTTATCTAAAACTCATTTAGAATTATATACCAGGACTATTAGCAAACTATTAGCAACGGACGGTCGCACGGTCATCATCACGAGTGGCGTCGACACCGGAAAGCATTACAGTTACACGATTCCTGCAAATTGAGCGGATTCACACGCGAGTGCAAATCCACGAAACTCGAATAATTTATCACTCACAACGAGAGTTCGACTTATCACATTATAACTCTCCTCATTTGTAGTACGCAGAGTAGGTAAACGACCACGTTGCGTCGTCTAGTTATGTAATGTTCCAAGAGCATGTAGTTCACTTGACGATAAAATGTCCCTGGATCAATGTATCCACATACAACCTCAAACAAAACGGAAGTCCTATCTGCGGTAGTATGTAGATGCATTGCCACTCCTGAAAAGTGAGGCGGTTGCCTGGTATCCAAGTATAGTCGAAAACCACGCATCTCCAAGCGAAACATGAGTTACTTTTGGCGGATTATGAGTTCTACTATAGTTCTATCACCTTTTATTGGCTGTTTGGGGTATACTATAAGTCTACATATGTTCCAATGCTGGGCACATATCACTCTCTAAAACTAAGGGAGATTTAGTGCATAGTCCATGCTGCTCTAAGGCGTATTGTTGAAGATACTTAGTCAATTTGCGGTATGCCTCTTGTAAAATTCCAAAAACACAGTAAACACTAACAAATAAATAACTTTTTATTGTTTTTCAACAAACTCATAAGAGCTCGATTCTGAAACAAAAGGATTTTAAAACGCCTACTGAAATTAAAATGAAATGATTTACCCTTAGATCACGCGTAAACATGTTTTAAGTGAAGAAAGACATACACGTAATGAAATCACATCACGGTTATTATTATCTATTCTATATCTATAAATATAATAAAACTGTAACTGATCGCTGTCTGTACATGGAAAATATATTTGAAAATTCATAATGGGGGTGCCTTTATATACGTCAGAGAAGCCACAACAATGTTTTATTTTATTTTATCTGTTTGTCTGTTAGTCTGCGCACGCTAATCTCAGAAACGGATTATCCGATTTTAATGCAGTTTTATATTGTCATGGGCTTCACTTAATATGTAATGTTTTTTTCATTTAAATCGGTTAACAAATAAAGAAGTTATGTCAATCATCACCGGACGAAGTCGCGGGCACAGCTAATTAACAAATAAATGCACTAAAGATTCACCTAAAATTAATCATCTTCCTATATTAATCAAATTCTGACGGATCTGTCTACAACACCTAAGGGCTATGTTAATTTTCCTGTTAGCTTCTCGGGAACACACGATACATCAAAATATAGTAATATGTTGAATCACGAAGTCCCAACTGTTCGCAGAACATTCAGCACAAAGGAAGTTGCAGTTTCTAACAGCTATATGGAAGAACAAATGTCTCGAGAACAAAAGCGTGAATGCAAGAGGTTGATCCAGATTATTCCCCGCATATGATGGTCACTACAAGTGGTCGTATTTGCTAGATCGTTTTTACATATGAAGAGTAGCAAACAAGTGTTTGAGCTAGCGTGTTGCTTTACGAGGCGAGACCATCCCGTGGATATATAGATCCATGAGATTTGATTGAGGTTAGACTTACGTACGTTCAATATCAAACAAACCTTAAGCCCTAAGTTCGATTTGCTTATTGGTACATATAGTCGCGTACCTCTAGATAAAATACAAGAACTTCTTCACAATGGCCGATATGAGTGGCAGTGGTATCTAACCGTTACAACAATAATTGCACCAGTTTTCCAAATGATGTGAAATAAATGAAAATGAAAAAGTCGACATGCTTTAGATTTCTCAAAAAAAATCGTAATACGTGGGAAATTTTTCAAATCCGCAATTATCGAGTCTGTGTGAATTTGGTTTAATTTTTCTCATTCTGTGAGCAAACTTTTTCTCCTCAGTTGAATTGAAATTGATGGCCGATGGTAATGAAATTTAGTATTGTTTGAATAATGATCACATTTTCAGAGTTATATTTTTGACCCATTCAAAGTTAGTTCATCCTATACTATCTTTTTTACAACGACTGTAACAAAAAATCCCTAACACAAATAGAACTGAGATGACTCAAAAGATATATAACATGAAATAAACATAGCAAAATGAAATATAGGTGGAAACAAATTATATGAAAAATCCAATATATTTATAATGTGGGAGCAGGAAAACTTTTGGCTTGGAATGAAAATGACACATGAAATCTGCTCTGAAAAGTTCTTGTGAATTCCATTTAATAAAAAAACATAAAAATATATATATTATTTTTGGCTATTCCTTGTATTAAGTGTCTCGTTTAAATCTATATCACGAGTTCACATCGTAATCCCGTGCCCTCAAAGGATAGTATTTTCAAAATATGAAAGTAGTTTATTTAACAAAACACTAAAATTATGTCTTACTTTACAGTGATTAAGTCACATTATTCGTTTTTTTAAGAACAATTGACTAAGTTCCCCTAAATGTGCGGGTTATAGTATTAATTCATATGATATTATACATATTAAATTACAACTTAGACATGGGAGGGTTTAAGCTATTATCCAATTCCAACCTTAGACGTGGGCAGAATTAAGCTGTAACTCATTTGTATAATCCATTTTTAATTTGTAAGGCTATCAACAGAGTCAGAGATCAAGGCACAGTCGGAACCGAAAAACCTAGGATCCTGACATCTTGCATACAGGTTCTTAATATAGCGTGAGTGAGTTATGAAAGGATTTTTTTAATTATGTGTATTTTAGTATGTACTAACCCTATAATAGTTAATAAGGTTGAAGTGGGATAATATATGTATATTATCCCACTTCAACCCATGGGTTAAAATTTTCTATAAATATATTGTTACATAGACTATACAGGCAAAACAGCGGACAAAAACTTGTAATTTATAACTTTTATATTGTAGATATGGTATATTAGCGAATTTTATAGTTCGTACATAATAGATCCGTTGAAACAAGTCCGCGGTTAGCCGGCCTGAATGTATTTTAGTGTTAATATTAGCATTAATATCTTGACCTGCACCAATGTGACGACACCGCTATTTATACTCACAAGTCTATTCTCTACAAGCCTGATATCATAGTTTGAGCTAAGATTAACCATCAAATGTTCTTCGCTCTATTCTCTAAAAGATTAAATTCTACTATTTGTTCTCCGCACATTCATGTTCTTTGACAAATATTCTATCTATATATAAAAAATAAAGTGTTTGCTATATCCAAATGAAAAGCCGAAACAGCTAAATCAAGAATCCTATCACTTTACAGATAGGTTCGTTCACAAAAATGCGCACTAACGAAGGAATTTTGGAAATGTTACCACTTATGGTACTGACGTATTTTACCAAATACAGGTTGAAAATTTGAATCAAATGTTGAACGAATGTTACAGGAGATGGTTTACTATAGCTTTACTAAGGGGAGGATTAAAAGGTCTAAAAAATTACAAGATAAACTTGTTTTTCACCAACTTTACGTAAAAAAAGACAAAATTGTAAACGCCCGTCTCGATCAATTCGAAAATTCACAAATATATAAAAAGTATACAAATGATAAAAGGCACATATTCCGCGAATATTCGCTTTGGTTAACGGGCGAGGACAGGATCCCCTATATCCCCCTCCCCCTTATATGCGTTCATACACCATACGTCAGTTGAACTACACGCCTGCTTGCCTTTTCTATCACACGAAAAGAGCAAAAAGCTCTAAGAAAGAGCTATAAAACAAAGTGGTAGTCACCGTCGGCCATTAATACAGGTAATTGGCTGTGCTATGGTGAGAGCGTGACGGCGTCGTTGATCGCCGTTCGTCGTAAATTCACGACGAGATGAATCTATCTAGATTATATGATACTTCAAAACGGAAATGAAATACGAGAATCTGTTTACAAATAAATAAATTATGACTTTAAAAACATTTCTTAAAGAAAAAAACATTAATTTACATTAAAATGCATCTCATTTTGAGTCAACTTTTACTACATTAAAGTAGTAGACGAAGATGTAGCCAAACTGATGATAAATAGTGTCGCCCCGCATAGAAATCAATAACAGATTTTATATAAAATAGGATTACAATCTGAAATCGATCACGGATGCCTTGAGACTCCTGTGAACTAAGGTTGTATACATATTTATTCGATCTCGGCTCTTTTCGAGGCTCTGAGATAGCTTCATACATAATTAAGCGATCTCAGAGCCAACACCTGAAACAATTGCTTGTGTCCCCAATATACCTTGAATAGCATAAAAAAATCTGCTGCTTTCACCAATACGTACGAATCATAATGACTTTAGTTACGTATTTAAGAATAATTGAAATTACTTTCAAAAATAATGCAATAAGAAAAATAGGACTGGGTTGCATATAATTATGTAACAACCTTAGCGTATTAACATTCATATTTAGGTAACAACGAATTACCTCACATCTGGATAAACGAAAAATCGCGTCATAAGGCCATAACTAGAGTAGCCAAGTTTCATATGGCGAATACCGGGACGTAATCGGGAGTTTTACTAAATAGAAACTTCAGTTAGATTTTTTTAAATATTGTATATCGATTTCAAATTGTTTTTAAGCACAAACAAAATTTAGGATTATGCCATTAACAGTTAACCGCATAATGCTGAATATTCCTGTCTATTTATTTATTTATAGGCACATCATCGATTGATCATAAAACAAAAGTATTTTTAGCTGAGTGTGATCATTTTTTTAAATCATCGGTGTGATCCACCCTTTCAATAAAAAAACTCAAATTCTTGAAAATTGGGACATTTATGTCCTGATTGTCAATGGTCAAGGGCCAAACCAATTAGGCCAAAGGTCAATTGAAACTGGAGAGTGGATTCTTAACATCGGGATATCTAGTAAAATCGTAACTCCCTGGCCACTGTAGCCATAAAACACCCGCGCAGCAGTACAGAGCACACGTGTCGCCTCCTGGTGGCGTTTACGTTCTGTTTACACGTCGGCCATCGGCTCCGAACACATGAGTGCACAGTGACGTACGTACGAACTATAAATAATGTATTGACCCACTTACCGGGAACCGCGACGCCGAACAACGCTCGCACCGCGGACGCGCCCCATCCTATTGTAATTGGCGTTTGTCAAAATATTTATTCGCGCACTGTCATATGTGCTTAGCGTTACGCAAGAACGAAAATTTATTTTCCTTGCAATGTACGTGTTTTATGTCACACTTATTTCAGGACGAGAGCGGGATCATCGTGCCAATCTATATAAGTGTACATTTTACTATGGACTTTCGATTAAGGATTTTAGATTTTTGTTTACCGATATTTCGAAACAGTTATCGACAATCAAGAATCAAAAATCGTTAATCGTGAGTATCCGGTATATGGTAAAAAATATAAATTCCGCAATAATGTTAATTTTAAATCAATCATATTGTATTTGATCAATTCTTTTGCTTGTAGTAAGATTTGCAAAGATTTTTGAAGAAAGTAAATTGCAAATGGTTTTTACACAAAACGTTAAAATTTCGATGCAACATCAATTTTATCGTTTTAACGGTAAACCACAGACAGGAAAGAAAAATAGTAATTCCAGTGTAAAGCTTAATTTTAATATTTACGACAATGCAGCATATTATTAACTGTTAGTAGAACAGGAGTCAAAAGAAGTGTGTGAGGAAGGAATCTTGCCAACCATCTGGCGTTGCTCTCTCCATCTACTATACTCAAACAAAAACCGGCTACATTTACGTTCGAGGCGACCTTCTTAGTCTACAAGAGTAGCAATGTATCTGTTTACGACCTCAGGTCAGACTTCTGTCCCTTTGAGTTTGAATATAGGCGTATAAATTTAAAATTTTAGTGTCTTACTCTCACTGAAGAAATATTTCAACCTCAACCCCTATCACACCCCTTAAGATGTGGAATTTCTAAAATTCCTTTCTTAGTGCTCACTTATTCTAAATAAAGAACCTATTTACAAAATTTCAGGATACTAGTTACAGCGGTTTCGGCACTGCGTTGGTCTTTCTGTCTGTTAGTCACCTATTCTTTTGTATTTAGGTCATAGATACCACATCCAATCCCGTTTCTCATTACCTGATAGCTTCGTAATATTCCTTAATGGATCATTTCTTTGAAAGTCAACGCAATGGATGCAGGTCGGCTGTGGGCCGGCGACCCACTTTAGCTCACGTAATTCGCTTTACTCCGCTCGTTTTCGTGCTTGGAGCATTCTGAGAATGTGTTCTTCCGCGTCCAATTGTAATACGAAGAAAAATATTTTTGAAACTATTTTACAAGGTTATTTTTTAAGTGGTACAAACTGCATGATTCGCCACACCCATTTCTTGTGTGAAGTAGATCTTGCGTTTTTGTAAAGCCGCTCTCATACATATGAGGCATTATCTTAGTCCTCAGGAGTAGCAACGCATCTATGATCCATTTCAAATAGAACTCTAATCATGTATGTATGTAACCAACTTACAGGTGTTCAAGGGCAGCAGTAACAACTGATCATCAGCTGGACTCGTTACTTATGTCTTCAACCTTATTGTCTACGTGGATACTGGTAGTATTTTACCAATATGTTAATTTAGGATATAAACTATCGACAAATCAGTTTTTTTTTAAATCCCTTATGAAGTTAAGATAAAATCTAACAAAAACTCAAATATAGACATAAATTGACTGAAACATAGAGATCATTCACTATGTTGTTAGAACTGATTCTCCCTTATTCACGTCAGTATTTTAGGACCTTTTATATTCTACTGTATATGGTCATAAAACTCATGACTCAGGGGATCCTAACGTGGGGTTATAAGTGTATAAATATAATGAAATCAATTTACTTAAAGAATAATATTTAGACTGCGATAATTATTTAACAAAAATTATGACATCATAAAAAATATTAACTTATAAAAAAAGCTAATCCGGTATTTTTAAACAAAAATAATATCGTATAAACATTAAACAAAAATTCAAACCCACCATTAATAAATAAAGCGGTATTATAAAACCACGTCTTTAAGAACCAAAAAACATTCGTACACGAAACACTTCCAACGTAACAACGGTGGCAACCATAACACGGTACTTGAACTTCCGACGCACGCAATTATCTCACCGTTGAATCTTTACATTGAACATCCATCCATAACCCAGAGATCCGTCCATCCTACGATAATCCAAAGAGATTGGACGCATCAAAGATATATTCGATCTGATGCGTACGTACAGACCGTAGGGTGAAGTGGCATCAATCAAACTCAAATAAAATTTCTTCATTCGATAAGAAATACATTTTATATAAATCTGAAACATCTATTGACGCTTCTTGATAAGTTTTACTCGTATGTCCTGACGGGAAACGGGATGACGCTTTCTTATGGAATTGCGCTCATCCATCGCCGCTCCCTGTTCAAGAAACAGCGTCAAGTTAGACAAACATCTATGCATGTTTGTTACATACATACTATACTATTAAAGAAATCGTAAATCTTATTGAAACTTCAAATATGGTAAAGTTAGAGTTCGTCCGGGGAGGTAGCACCGCCGTCGTCTTGATCCGCTTTGATGTACATCTTATGTTTCGGTTGGAGTTTGCAGTCACTGGCTACACTTACAAGCGAGGTGGCCATCTCAATCCTCACATGTAGCAACTGTGATTTTCTTTGTTCTATTCCATATTTCATTTTTTTATTGCTTATTATTTTAATAGTCATCAGTTGAAATATTTTACATCTATCGAACCTGCCTGACGGCTTTGTTGTTTAACCGACTTCAAAACAATACTAATCAACATTCTACTGCTATTATTTCTCACTTTTCTGTGATTATGAAGTCGGTAATTAAAAATATTTAATTTCATTTCTAATATCCGAATGAAGACTTAACAGTGAGTAGACTTCAAAAATCTAGTCACGGTACACGTAAACGTACAACGGTGAGAACATAAAATTCGTCATCGTTTCTAATGACTAAACGTTTAGAAACTCCACTATAGCAGTTTTATTTATAAACAACGCGGTCATTTTCAGTAAATGGACAGTTTTATGGACTTTTCAACGTTAAACTTAAGTGGTCTTTCTTTAGCGAGCATCGCCGCTACTTTCTCCAGTGCTTGATCGCAGTTACTAATTAAGATCGCTACTTCATCTTAGATTTAGCTTTTGCTAAAAAAGGAATGAGATTTTTTTCCCTTTTGTACAATTAAAACAAATTGTAATCTATTAATAAAGCAAGCCTGTCTTATAGTGCGATACCTGTACGGACAGATAGACTGAATTTTTCCAAATTTTTATTTTCTATTAACTATTAACCTATTACAAGGATTTTGAAAGTCCCAAAATGAATGGGTTTCAAAATCGATATAAAATTTACTTATTATGTTAATCTATTCAGTAATTTACAAATGATATTTATATAACGTCTTATTGCAGTTGGGTTTTTTATTTAATTCATCTCGTTTCAAACTTGGCTGATACACTAAATCTAGATTATGGTTTCATCAAATAACATAAAAACATCGTAAAATTACACAATTCTAATTCTTATTGGAGCGAACCCAAATGTCGCTTGATACAAAGAGGAAAAATGAATTTATGGGCTAATAAATCATTTGTGCGATTTAATTGGCAACACGTAACATACCCATTAACCACATCTCGGTTAAAGTAAAATGATTATGAGCTTGAATGTCGCTTTCTTTGTTTAATTGCTGTTTAACATCTAATATAAAATTTCATTTTTATGTACACTTATATCGACTCTTAGAAATTTCTTATGAAGTTTTCTTCGAGAGTGCAAACATTGTGTCATATTTATCAATTTAGCAGTCTTTACGTGCCCATTGTTAGACTTAGGCCTCCCCTAGATGGCGCCACTCAGACCGGTTATGTACCCTCTGCATTCAGCGGTTACCCACTATCCCTATCAGGTCGTCAGTCCATGGTTGGGGGATACCCAGTGCTCCTTTTGCATAGACATGGTCGATAAATTGAATTTCCGTCTATAATTTAACGATATACACAATATTCTAAGCTCAATGTTCTATGAAAAACTATGAAAAAAATAAATGTACATACATACAATCACAGATTTTTTTGTCATTGAGTACATTGAGCGATCTAGAGGGTAAAGTACAGACTGAATTGACCCTGAAAATATGTAATGCAAAGTCGAGTTAGCATCACTAATATTTTCAAATTTGATAACTCATGTGGCACACCGGTATCATGCAGGTCTGAGACGCAAAAAGTCTCTTAATGATAAACTCAAAAAGTACTGGACGGATTTTCTAACAGATTTCGATAACAATTATGAGTGATTCCTGAAGGTTTTGGTGCATTGTATGAAAGTTTTTCTGTAAATGGGGCGAGAAATTAAATAGCTCAATTCAATATAGTAATTCAGTCGTCGTTCAAAATAGATGTTTCTAATTGTCAGTTTTTGCAACTAGACATGTGTGGATGCATGTATGAAAGAAAAATAATGCAAGTCAATGTAAACTCTATTACCGGAGCGAAGCTGGGCCGGGTCGCTAGTAATATACAATATAACGATGTATACTTCTAAATCGTTGTTATTATGTAGTTACATTTGTCGCACGCACTAAATGGACAATGATAGGATCGGTGTTCAGTTTCACGCTTTCACTGTAGAAAGTTTATAAATGTGTTTGATAAACTTTGTGAAAATTGCGAAACAAGTCTAGTTCATTTTAAGTAAGTAGAGTCGAAAATGAGCAGATATAGAACAAAGATTCATGGGTTTCAAAGACATAATTTTCTTGAAAGGTAATTGAACCAGCAACCTCTGGTTCAGTATTTAAGATCTCTAACCACTAGACCTTCATGTATATACAAAAGAGGAAGGTGACTGATTAAACTGGAGATCAACGCATAGTGAAAACCCTTAAACCTAGTATCTTGGAATTTTGCAAATAAGTTGTTAATATAACATAAGTAGCACTAAGAAAGAAAATTTGGAAATTTCACACTTAAGGGATTACATAGAAGACGTTTTTTTTATTCAATTGCAGATTTTCTTAAATATGCATATTAGGTAAAAATAAAGGTGTATGATTTATGGCAATGTATTATAATACAAACTTCTGTGTATAAAAGCTTCGGAAAAAAAACCTAATATATTCATAAGCATGTGGACTTCGTAAACAGTATTCAGTACGAACAAAAGACACTTCATAATTTTATTCATTAGCGTAAATAGAATGGAAAAATTATTCAACTTTGTTCCATTTGTCAGGTCTTTATTCCTTTTACCGTCCTTCGTAACGAACAAACTTACCGCGGTCTAGATAATGAGCGAGAAAACGATTTAATTTTAGCTTATTAGGCTTCACGGCTTACGTCCTGAGCGCGGTTGTTGAGAAAATTTCCAAACAATTTTCAGTGTTTGAACAAGTGCCTATTATTACATTCGGCACTTTTTGAAGTCAGTCTAACTTCTATTTGTGACTTTCAACTATACTCATTGTACTATCAACTCTTTGTAAAAAATCTTTTGTTGATAGTTATCACAATAATACTTAGACATCATTCGAATATTTTTATAGATATCACAAAAGAAGGTTAGTTTATGTACATCACAAATAGTGCAAAGTTCAGTGCGTAAAGACACAATTAGTATTGTGTGTTGTGATATGGAACGCAAAAAAGAAAAACGTACTAGACGTATTGTAGATAAAATAATCTGTCATTAGCACCTGTCAACAGTTTCCCCCGCCACCGTAGTTTCGCCGTATAACATAGTGTATAAATTCCGCGATAATATTAGATTTAAATCGTATATCACAAAAGTTTGATTTGTTTATTATTATTAAACCATTGTGAGGGTGTTGTTACGGTAAACGCTGGATGCGGAGGGCAAAGAACCGGTATGATTGACGACGTTTAGAGGAGGCCAGCAACGCCTAAAGCCTGATTGATGGACAGATAGTATCGTTTATAACATGTACGATTGGACTGGGAGGCATCACCACAGCACACGTTTCTGGCATGAAGCAATTCTTCAGCTTTGGTGAAAGGTGTAGTTGTCGGATCATAAACCTTAGTTGGCAATTTTAATCCTAAGCAGTATCAATACATTATTTTTCTGTTTCAGATGGGACTCCTATTAAATGGTGTTGGTCACATAAGTGTATAGACAAGAGACACTTATCTATAAATTGATGTTCTGGGTATCTACATATAATATTCTATAATGGGTAACCAGCTGAATTTGAATAAATGAAATAAATACGCCATTTATATTTCATATTGGAAATACTAAATGATTGTACAATTGTTTACAATCTCTCCTTCCGTTTATAGATTTTAGGTAATTATAATTTTGGAGCGTTTATTTGTTTATGATGTTGGTCCAAAAATGGCAAGATGTAGCGCATATTTCGTCAGGTTGCCAATGATACGATTTTCGATTTCTACAAGGAATTTTATATTTAGGTCTTGAATAGTTCACGACAAAGATCTTTTAAGGAAATGTAGGAAATTCTCATTATGAAATTTAGGAAACTTTTAGGAGGTTTTTAAGTATACTATAATAACTATGTATACTGTACATATATAATAAAGTACACTATCTATCCGCGTGACGACACAGGTAATGTAGCGGTTATCATACCCGTCTGATACTGTGATGTTCCGCGTTCAATCTCCAGCCAAACTGAAATTTAAATAATTGATTTCAAATTCTGTTCAGGTTTTATTCTTATCTTGATTTTTGATATTTTTGAACGCTTTCGTGAATTGATTACATCCACAGAATTAGAAAATGTAGGGCCATTACGTAATATTTTTTCAAATATATGTACTAACTCGAAACATATATTTTTAGTCTTCTTATTTTATCTTCTCCATAAAGAAGATTCAAGCATACAAGAAATATGGAATACGTGTTTCAAATCATCGAGATGTAATATAAACTTTACGGGGTTTAAAATAAACTGTTTTCGTATTTCATGAGTTATGTTGATAAATTTAACACATCGGTGTGGCTCATATCGCCAGTAATTAATGGGGTTTACAAGGTAAGGTCCGACCACGTAAATAATTCTATAACATTCCAATGCTGCACGTGAAAATATGTTCAAAAGCTCAGACATTATTCAACTGAAAAAATGTATATTCAGGTTTCTAAAAACAAAGAAGTAGGTGTTAATCATTGATATTTATTCTTAGTAAGTAAATTATTAATTTTAATGTGACATTTCCATGCGTTTCTATAAAAACCTATTGGTGCGCCTAGGTCCGTCTCGCATGACAACAAACGGTATGACGATTTTATATGCCGTCATGAATTCCTCTGCCACCGCTCTTCAGTTAAAATTTATTGGTCTTGTATTTATATTTCCTATATATAATATAATAAGACAAATACATTTATTTTATTGCCGAAAATTCTGTTGTTATTTTTTTACTCCATGTTTAATTACTGGGTTTCTGTACTATTAAATATTTTTAATAACAAGTAAGTTTGATATTTTACCTGCCGGGTCTCCTGTGATAAAATCAGGTTGATATTTCTAAGACATAATGAAATAATCACGCATCAAATGTAACAATGTAAATGAAAAAAATTTTACGTGTCAAGTTCGTTTTACACGTTGGAGATTTTTTGATGACTTTGAAAAAACAATTACTTTCACTTTCCTATTTCCTAATTTGAGTGTTTAAAGTGATCGTTTGGTACTTTTACAATAAGTATTTTCCTTAAACGTCTTCAAGAGTTTCAACAGTACCAGAGGTTTACAATAAATCGTGTGTTCAATGTTGTATCATCGTTTTATAGTGGTCGTATAAAATGGTGTCACGTAATCTGTTATGAAAAGATTTTTGGCATATTGACAATTAGAGTAGACGGCACGTCTGCATTTACTAGTTGAAACACTTGGCTCAGTGGAATATGAGTATCAAATACCGTTAAGATAGTCTTGAGTTTTTCACTTGAGTTAATCTATTTAGGTAAAGACAGTGGTATTGTGTATAAACAAAGCCTTTGTCATGTGTAAGCTAATAATATTTGTGAAAAAAGTTAACGAAAGTTTAAAGCTCAACTTTTCTTTTTGTAAAGGCAGGTTACCTGATATTTAGAGATGATTTAATGAGTTGTAATCCATAGGCATCCTCATACAGGACTGAATGACTAAGGGACTGATAGCCTGAAGACTTACTTTAGCTAGTTATGTAAATGCATTGTAACTCCTGAGGACTGAGGTTGTCGCTTCGCTTGTAAGTGTATCCGGCAATAACACCTATTCAACTGAAAATTAAAAGAATATTTAACGGATTATGAGGGTGGTGGTGGTATCCCGATCAAATTCAAATATTTCATTTCAATATAAGTTATTCACATACAGTTATTGAATATCAAAGTTACCATGACAAATTAACGACTATGAGCGTCCTATTGGTTAAGATTGACGGAAAGTAAAAAGATGCCGGAAAAAAATCTCGGCACTTTTAAATATATTATTAATCAAATACATATTACATAATCAATCTTTAATAGATAATGAGCACACGAAACAACTAATAATTTGAGAATTCGATGATTCGCTTGGCACCACATTAACCATGCTCATCTCATGCAGACATGGCATGGTATGGCATGGCATGACAAGCTTTTGTTATGATTCCCGGCCAACCATCTGAATGATTAGATGAGATATTATGTTCCGGGTCTATGCGTGTGTACTCATCTTTGTGTGTTTTAGTGGTACCCATGACACAGGGGAATTAGTGTAAAGCTATGAGTTTAGAAAACATTTTCTTCTTCAAGCATGTTTGCTAGAATTTCTAATACCAAGTGTTGACATTTCGAATTATAGTTATGTTTTATTCCTTTGTTTTACCACCTCTCAATGTATAACAGCTTAACGATCTCTCCGCGTACATAGACCATACTGATTACTTCTGTTCATGCTGTGTGTACATATTAACCGAATGTAAGTAATTGTATCCGATGACGTCAATACGAATCGAACTCGAGTGCACCCGTATATAACTGATCTGCACTTTCGCGATGCACTGCCCCTCGTCTGGCAGTAAAACCGAATTGTGCCGGCAAATATAGACAAGTCAGGAAATCGATCAAATCTTGAATTATGATTTATGAAAGCAGATAACGTATATAGCACCTTTAGAATGATAAAGACCTAAAACAATCAAGTTTTTGGGGAAAAAAATGTTAAAAAATTATTCGGATGTACATATATAAATCTTGTATGACATACATATTTGTAAAGAGTTTTGAAAAATTCAAACTATTTAATTTCATACCATACTTTTTTTCGAATATGACTATCACCAAATGATCAACACCGCCCATGGCCGGAAAAAAGGGATATGACAAACTTTTAATGATTAAAACCACACTCTGTTCCTGCTCAGCCCTTAAGTTGGGAGGGCGCAGGACCTTAGTCGGCAACTTCTATATGATACTTAATGCACCATGGGTTTTTGATTAATCGCCTGAAACCTTTAAGGGTCGGAGGTAGTTTGTCGATTCAAATCTTAAATAATCTTACGAAAGAGGATCTCGGTAATTATGACGTCTTTTCGGCAAGAAACAGTGCATAGCGTGTGAGAAAACTAGGTCCAACATGTTTTTACAACATATTTTACACAATATTATTTAATAATGAAATGATTTAGCATATTATGTTTTTTCTCAATCGAGCGCAATGATAATATTTTAACCTATTAGACTGATAATAGGTATTTTGAAATATCTCATTAGATATGAGAGGATTGGGGAAGGGACTCGAGGCAGATCTTACGACATCTTATCAAGGAGGGAGGGAAGGTAGAAAAATTGCCAAAATCTTTTCATGTAATTAATGGATACGGAAAAATAACCGAAATCATTTTAATATTACTAATAACAGTGTACCTACCCTTTACAATATTTTCTAATCCTCTTATCCTCATAGTTTGTTTGGAAGAGATTGCTACGTGAACAAAAGATCACCTATTGTACGCAATTGTACAATTATTTTTTATATTAAAACAATTATTGTAATTGTATTCAATAAATAATACTCCATCTGTCACTTAACATAATCAACGGGTACCCCCCCCCCCCATGTTCATAATTATCAAAGGTAGGAAAACTATAGTTCTACCGGTCAGGTGCCGCCGCCCTCATAATGCGCCGTAAAGCATTACTTGTGTTTCGGTTGGAGAGGTGCGGTTGCCGGCTACATTTTGAACCGAGACGACCATCTTAGTCCTCCGGAGTAGCGTGTCTACTCTCGAGGTCAGATAGGATTTCAGTCGTATTTGTGGTTGTAAGTGGATGTATATGGGCTACGACTATTTAACATCAGGTTTTTTAACGGAACAATTAACATTATTTTGAATTGAATCCATTAAAATTTGAAATTGGTCTATATTATTCTAAAGGTGCAATATATTAATTTTACTTTCTACAAGAATGAAATTCGCTTTCAAGACTTCTTAACGTTTCTGATATGACTTCTTGTTTATTTATCGAGCTTTGTACACGACTTCGAGGCCTTGTTAGAGAAGACTCGTTGTTTTAAGACTGTATTGTAAGATTGTTTGATTTTTATATGCCTGTCCGTTACATCCGGCAGTATATCCGGCATTTAAAATACTTCCACTAGTTTGAAAATTGTGCGCTAACCTTTGAGTAATAATTATGCCAAAATTGTAAATGTTAAATATAATTATAGGTGTGTAAAAAAACTGAAAACAATTTACCATCAATTATACCAAACGCAAAAATGTGGTACCGGCCCATTTAATGCCCAAACTATTCCCTACCAGTTAACTATTAGTTCAGCAGAAACCATCGAAGGTGGAATAAATGAAAATAAGTGATTAATGAAAATAATTACTGATAATTTGAATTTAATTATTTTAGCTTTAATTACATTTATGAATAACACAGTACTTTAATTACACATAAGAAGCTTCAAAGACTGTTATATATCTTTTTAGAAATGTTGTCTACTAGACGCCTTTTTTGAATCAGATACTTTGAAAAAGTACAATTTAAAAATATGTTGTTACTCTCGGGGATTAAGACCTGACGCTTTGTAAAATCTAATCTGACGTAACACACCCAACATATCAGCAAGTACAAGTGTTAGTAAAATAAAATAGTTTTGAAATAGATCCTTGACTTTGAGCCATATTACATTTTAAACCGAATGGTTTAGTTACATTTTGTTTGACTTTCCTCAAACATGCTTGTATCCATTACATATTGTATTGGTTCATGTTTGTTTACAGTAAAATACATGCGGTATTATTGGAACAGTTCAATAACCTACGATACATACTAGGACAGATTACACAAGAATTTGTATGAAAATAATTTAAATTTAAGATTAAATTACTTATTATCTAGAACTGCAGCAAGTGGGGCAAGCCTACACAAAAAAGCGTCGAACGTGGAATTATTAATGAAGACAAGTAATTTAACAGACGGATAACGTTGGTGTTTTTGCGAGTGAAACTTGTGACTCAATATGACACAATTCGTAAACTGGTCGATGCCCCAAAAACACTTTGAAACCGATACGAAATAATGACATCGAGACGTTTCGAAAAAACTTATTGTGTATTGTCTTAGAGAATATACATGCGAGCATTAGACAGATTTAGACGGGTTTCCCCGAACTATATTACATGTACCTAAAATACTGTGCTGTGACTACGTGTTAAGTGGAAGATGCTAACGCGTGTCTTCCTGAAACCCGCCCTCTCCCGTCCTATAAATATGCAGCGGCTTCAGGCCACGCTTCAGTCGTTCAGGAAAGCCCGAACCGCGAACACTGTGCCAAATCCCGACACAACCCTTTGACAACGTGATACGACGCGTGTAACATATTCTGTGTTAGCCAGCGATTTCGTAACACTGACGTCTGCGTGTATCAATCTGTCGCATCGACAGCTGTGTGTGTAAACTTTTACAGTGAAACAATTAGTGTATGAAAATGTTGGACAAGTCTATCCTCGGTGGGAGCTGGGAAAGCGTTGTAAGTATTTAAAAAAAACAAATAATTTTTTTATTCCTTCACTTCAATCGGAGAGGTATCAACGAGCCGTCATAAATCACCCTGAATCAATTTTTGTGTTGCGTTTTAAAACAAGTGGTTACCGGCTACAATTACAAGCGAGGCTACAATCGTAGCCTTAAGACGTTACAACGCATCTACGTACGACCTTTGAAACTTTGATCCTGGTTAACATTGGACAACATGTCTCGACCAGCGGCTTAACACCATATGGACTGTACACTAGTTTGCTACCCATTTAAAATTAAAATAACTGAGAATATTTTATGTATGTTTGTTATCAATGTTTATGACTTGTTTCCCAACTTTATTGTCGTGTTAATTGTTTGTATGATAAACAGTTAAATCCCTCGTACTTATTTGGATTATGGAATAGTGCGGTCCGACTATTACGCAAAGTGTACCAGATAGCTTAATGCGCTTAAAAGGCGACTGACTTCTGTCATTGAACTGCGACTCGTGTATGCACGGTTATAGGGATGTTACACATCATTGTTCATAACCAAAATTATCCGTTTTTTTTGTACACTACCGTTTTTTCCGCTAGATATTCGTAATTTATGTTACTAGTCTCTTGTAAGTTGCCATTACAAGTATAGACAGTACTTATTATATGTACAAACTTAAAGAATATACCCAAATTTTGTTAAAAAAAATGGAGAGATGATGCAAGTGCAGGTTCAATCGGATATCCTAAACAAAAATTCATTCAAAATCCGATAAACATTTTCGTATAAATTTTGATATTACTATAAATAATACATAATTTAATTAACGAATAACTTTAAACCACACATGTCCTACTGTCATTACTTATTAATTTATATTACTTGATTGAATTAAATTAGGTACTTTAATAATAAAGTCTTGCAAGGACCAACTTAATTATTCCTCAAAGATATTTTTGACTTTTTCGTACATATAATGCAAAACAAAACTGAACAGGTCTTTCAAACCTTTGTTAACTTTTTTTAAACGTAAGTTAAGTAGATATTCGAAATTTCATATCAGTATTCTAAACAAAAACGAAAATATTTTTTTGTTAAAAACGTATTTAATTTTAAATCCGAATGTGACATCCCTAGCAACTCCAGTTCAAATATGGTTACGTTATTTTTGTGGTAAAGCTCTTGACATTGCCGGTGCCAGCCGGTTTTACGGTTACCCAATCGGAACTATCTGCTTTAATCACTGAACGTATTAATTAAAAGTCAAAAAACGATATCACATGACAGAATTACATCGTATCACATTTTCCAAATAAATTTCATGTGTGAAAATCGACTTTTTTACGTGAGAAGAGTAGCAAACAAGCATGCATACCACCTGATGTTAAGTTGTCAACATAAACATCTACGTACAAGCACAAAAACGACTGAATTCCTATTTGAGCTCGAACGTAGATACTTGCTACTCCTGGGGAATCAGATGGTCGCTTCGCTTCAAAGTACAGCCGGCAACCACACCTCTCTGACAGTAACATACCCGCTTCATAGCGGATTATGAGGGTGGCGGTGGTACTCCGACGGTCGAATTATAGTTCTATTATCTGTCAACATGTAATAAAAAAATCTCAGATATTTTTTTTTTATAAAGAGCTAATGCAGATATCACAAAGTATCAAGGGTAGCTACTGCAGCCTTACAACTGAAACCGAAGGGTTTAACCTACTTCATCTACTAAATACAAGTATATCTAACCTTAAGCTAAAATATACTTTTATTTAGCGATATAAGGAGTTATATGTAATAGTCAGATTCTGTTGTCCCTATAACGAAAGAGAAATTCGAAAAAACCTTTTGCCTATAACCATGCAACAATGTATGAAAAATATCCATAATAATAGTGCTACATTAGGACCCCGGAGTCATAACTACAGTAAATGCATACAAGGACGAGTACAAAACACCCAGACCCAGAACTTAAAGTCAACGTTTAGATGTCAATCTGTCTGGGAATTGAACCAGAAACCTTTGGCGTGCCTCATCTATGTGATTACCGTTTCGCTTTGCGGATTACCAGAATGACAGTACAATTAACTTTTTAATACTGTATAAATTGAACGAGTATTACAAATTATAATTTCCAATCTCGTATTCTGTATATTAATTGACAGTATAATTTGTATTTTAATCGAGAATAATTCAAGAATTATAATTTACAATCTTTTATATAAAGAAAATAACTAATTGACCCAAAGCCACACACACCCACAACCCAAACCAGAGAACCTACAATCCTGAAATTTTCAGAAAAGTTAAAGAACCTATCGGGAAAATTTCACAATTTTAGGTTCAATAGTTTTATAAAGATATAGCGTAAGTGAAAGCAATTTTGGAAATTCCATATCTAAAGAGTAAAAAAAAATTAAAATTGTATATTAGATAGAAATAGAGCTGAATATGTATTAAAATGTATTGTAACATCGATTTTGCACGTGCAAACACACAGGCAAAGCTAGTACTGTATACAAAGTATCAATACGACATCATGATCATTATTTTTTTAAATTGACAAGCGTACATAAGTGGTACAGTATGGAGATTTTAGAAAGTCATAACCGACATTGTTGACAATCAAAGTGGGTACTCTCATCTGTCAGATCTGCCGTCGATATTTTGCGGACCGGTTTGTAATCCACCAAAGCTTTCACCACATGTGAATTGACTGATGAAAACTTGAGTAAATGAAATTTTGTTAAAATACAATATTATTTATATCCATAGAGAAATTCGTTAGTGAATTAATGTTATCATTTTTTTTTGTGATTAAAAAACACAATTCTTTTGTTAAGTTAAGTGGCGTAACTTTCCAAAAGAATTCTAAGTGGCATTGGTACATTGGTTGGTGGTATTGGTAAATTGGTACATTTATAGGTAGGAAAAGCGTCCTTCTCAGTTCTCAAGAGGAACTTACGTACCACCTATGATAGGACTTCAGTCCTTTTCCGAGTCAGTCCCAATTAAATGAGCCGAGACCACTTAATTTAAAAAATCCAAGTATAAATATTATATTGATCTTCATTTCATTTTATTAATAGTTGGACAAATATATATTTTTTTAAGCCGGTCAAAAATTCTGCCGATAACTTAAGGTTTAAATTTAACAGTTGTTGTTAAACTCATTAGCGTAAACATAAGAAGATATGAAACGACTATCTTATCTTCCAGATTAAAGTGCACGATGAAAAAGCATTATTTATTTATTCTTTTTTATATCAAACATAAAAATGTGGTACAAAAGGCGAAAATACTAAAAGCTTTCTCTACCAGTCTACCTTTGAGCGTAGCAGAAATCGAAGACAATATGAAAATAAATAGATTAATTATTAACATTTAAATATCTTCATTTTTCCTCCAAGAGTATAAGACGCCATGATGCTTAGCACCTGACCGGTAAATAAGCGAGAAAGTAATTGATTTCATTATAAATTATTACCATTTATATGTGTTTATTTTTACTCCAAGAGTATAAGACGTCATGCTGTTTAGCAATTAATCAGTAAATGAGCATGAAAATAAGTGACTATATTATTAATTATTAACATTAAAATATTTTTCCTTCAAGAGTATTGGACGCCATGCAGCTAGAACCTGGGCAGTATATACATAAGTTTGACTTTAAACAAATTCGTGTCGCAACGGCCTCTAATCGCTGTCACTTCGTGTCATTCCGGTTTCCATTTCGAAAGTTGGTTCCGCGGCATCTGATAAAGATGAATGACAGTCACCACAGACAAAGTAACGCAGTAGATGCCCAATCGAAAAATTTAACAAAATTGGAGCGTTTTTCTGTAAGTCTAACATTACTGCTTCTCTCGAAATAAAGTGATTAAGAATTCATAAGTTTGACATTGAGAATTACCGAATGTCGTATCAAAATTGTCCGGTATTAGGAGTCTATATTTTACTTCGTTAATGGCCAGTATACATTTCAGTACCGGTTCAAGCCCCAAACCTATAATGATGCTTTAAATCATCTCCCAGCATCTATATTGATTTCGGCAATATCTCTGTCGTTTAATTAACATAAATAAATCACTGAGACATATTTATTTATTATAAATGTGAGAATTTGGTAATAAATGTTTTTATATTAATTCTGACAGTTGTTAATAGGGGATTTTATTTACGTACTTATTTACGTATTTAATAAGCATTAAATTATATTTGTTTTCGATTCCTGGCCGATCAGACATCTGGAAGATCAATTTACATTACTTCTGGGTCTGGGTGTTTATATAATCCTCTTATATCTCCATCGTATTCACGACACAGAGAATCCTTTAATGGGACTATGAGTATAGAATGCGTAGAAAGAGCATAGAAATTATGATAGAAATGCAAACGATACAAAATCGAAAAAAAAACAAAGTACAACGACCTATGCATACATTTAATGTGTGAATGATTATCTGCTTACACATCAAATAAAATGGCGTAATACGATCTCATAAATACCAACTATTAGTCACTAAACATGCTAATGTGTATGAAATATGCGCGTGGGCAACCGAAAGTTAGTCAAAAAGTAAAACTACATACACGCGTCATTTCTATTTATATATATGTCACATACAAACTTTACATTATTAACCTTCACAGTTCTGTTAGAAAGCATTCTATTAATATCGTAATTGATCTAACGAAAATACTGTAAATAACTCGATCGAATATTGGTAATGAAATTTTATTACTCGCCTTGAAGTAATGAAAAAAATTCAGTATCGATAAATTCTCTTTACGTGCAAATATTTCAGAGTACTTTTGTATCATGCTAGGTTCTGGTCGCGGCGTTCTGCGCGAATTGATACCACGGAAATTCATACGATCTTTTAACTCCTATTGTATGTAACCCCACGAGCGGATTTCATCAATTTTGTAATTAGTGTTCATTTAGGCTTCAGCAGATTTGGTTGTGTATCGATATCTGGGCCTGGATTACATCTAATGGAATCAGGCTAGCTGACAAAAAAACAACCTCAGTATTCAATAGACACTTTTGTTCCCCAGGGATGGATTTCCAAGATTCCGTAATTATTACTTATTTAAGCTATACAGAAAACAGGTAAAATTTCAGAATTCTAGGTTCAATAGTTTTTGCTATAAGTTGATCTCTGCTTCTGTCAGTCTCCTTACATTTCGATATACATAGATAACACGTAATGGAAACAGACCAACTGACAAAAAACACTCAGTATATGTAATACTAGAAGAGCTAGTTCATTGAAGCACTTACCATTGTAAACAAAAAATCCTCGGTAATGTTATTAAGAACAGCGCGGCTAGTAGCCTATCTAGTTAAACGTACATCATAACACGATGTTTTGACATTTTTACGAGACGGCCTAAATGATGCTTATCATGTAATATTTTCGTTCACATCTCCCCAATGACGCGTGATATATTGCCACACGTTACGCGTATTTACAACTCGTAGTAAACCTCGATTCTTTTAATTCGAATGTTTTCAACCAGTTTCTAGAATTTCGCAAGCAATGTGTTTTTAAATTTCCATAAAACATAAACGTATCCAATTGTTAGCTGGCAACAGTTAAATTGTGGAAAACAGTTATCGTGTTTAGAATAGGCTAAAACTAGAAACACTGAAACTAAAATGTACAGCTTAGGCTAACGCTATACTAAGGTTTTTTGACGAGCGTCTGCACCAAGAAGTATTTATTGTGTTTTAATAAAACGTCCAAGTTGTCAGTTAACGAATTTCAAACGAATATACTTGAAAAATTGACACATTCATAGACATATTAATACAAACATTTCACAATAGGTGGCGGTAGGAACTTCATTTTGATATGATTACTAATAGTGATTTAGTTTGGACGCTCGTGAACTTCCGTTACTTATACGGAAAAAATATATTTAACGTTTCATTAAATGTCATATTAGTTCATCTCATGCGAGCGAACCTGCGGTAAAGCTACTATAACAGACATATACACATACAAACTCTAAGCTCAAAATAATGTTGTTATTACGTTGTAAGTTACAATTATAGGTAAAAACTGAGTTACGCTTTAAGCCGAAATGTAAAATTTTAACGCGACCGCACAATTGTTGGTGTGGGCGTGGTCTTAGCTGTAAATTAGCAAAAAATCTAGTTCGCAAAAATCATGTTTTCTGCTCCGGTACTCACGTATGGCCTAACGGTGAACATAAGTAGATATTTCGCAGCCCACCACCGAGTCAATTTAATATGTAAAAGGGAGAGCAATGTTTGCGATGTTCACCGACCTTCGGATTCCATATTGAATATCAATTTATAAGTGCTCTCAATCTACTCGTGAATCAAACATGAAGTATGGGAACGTACAAAAAATACACAGTTATTTTGTTTACTACGATAGACGGTCAATATTTATCTAAAACTATTACGTACTATTAATCACGATAAAATATGTTAATAGGATTATATTTCTCTATTGGATATCGATATAAAATAACGCGATATTCTCAGCAAAAAAAGAAATGAGATCACATAAAACACCGCTTTTCATTAAAAAAGGAATCATTAAAATCATTTCACGGAGAAAAGAATAATCTCATAATATAAAAAAATAAAAACATTCGCGTAAATTGCTTTTTTCCTTTTTTGAAATACCTCTGATACACAAAGGCTTTATTTCAATATGATATCGATTCGAAACGATACACATTCGGGTAGTTCGCAAAAATGAAATTTTACCATTTTTTTATTTTAAATAAATATCATCGTAAAATTCATACATTTTACTATGTAACATCGTTTTACCAATTTTACAAACTTTACCAATTCTGTCGCTCATATTCATCCTGTTATACGTTTTATAAATGTTTGCCAATTATAATTATGCGGTCACAAATAGACACATGCAAAATAGAGTGGCTGCATACAGACGGTAATAGACCGCCCAGTTATTATTAGTTATCGCATTGAACGCACCCAAGTATTGTCTAAAATAGCTCGTGACAAATTTAACTGCACGGTTTAGTGTTATCACCTTCAACTGTTACATTACGTGCAAATAGAACGACAGACAGAAATAATAACAGAAATATTATATGCGTTTCCACGCAGTATTACAAGATTATTATGAAAACGTTGAAATAGGACGCGTTGATCAGACGATAGAGAACCGTGGGTACGCCTTCACTCACCGACAAATAAAATAAGAAGCAGCATTACCTGAAAAAAAAGAATATATATTTTTTAAATTGTACAATTTAAAATTCTCAACACATTTACAACTAATTAATTCTTAGTTTTAATTAGACCGTGTTAACTAACCTCGGCGGTAATACGACTATTTCCCAGTGACCCATTTTCATTGGCGACCTGAATTTGCGACAGTACATGATTTTTTCGCGAGAAACCATTAAAAATAATGTTACAAAGCGCAATGTGTCAAAATACACACCGCAGCAGATTTGTCGCGTCACGACTTGGTGGCGGTGAAATATTCTATATCTTTAAAACGTATCAATTTCTGAAATCAGGCTAAGCTTTTCTACACATTCCTTCTGACAAAAATTGTTATTTTTTACTGCATTTTTTTGAGAAAAGTAACACACGAATATGTAGCTCATTTGATGTGTACAAGTCGTTGCAGGCCGGAGATATGCCCATACAACCTTAAACAGAACTGAACGTCCTCTCTGAACTATCATTGCTACCCTACCGGCAACTCCACGACCGAACCACATTGTGTAAATTACATATTGTGTAAAATTGATACATCCTGTCTATATCCATAACAATCTTACGTAATAACACATGATTTTCTAATGAACTTCCAATAATATACCGCTTATTTTTTTATGACCTTTTCTCAGATCTTCATTATTTAAAATTTGAAAAGAAATTCACAAAAACTAAAAAATAATTGTATTTCAAAATTAAAATTATTTTTTAAAGAATAAGGTTACAATACAATGCAGGAGTTTACGCAAAATAAAAAAAAAAAAAACAAAACGTATTACAATTTTTGAACTATGTAAATGGCTTAAAGAAAAACATATTTTTTTCAATTTGTATTTTCATATATCCTAGGCAATACAAAGCTTCACGTTTAAAATAAAAAATAAATAAAAAACAGGTAAAAGAATTATAACTGAAACTGTTTCAATTTTGCTAACCACTGAAGCTTACGAAACAGTTATCAAACTGAAAGCGTTAACACGAAAGCTTTTAGTGCTTCAATAGCAGCTCCGTAAACCAACAAACGACACATTTCTCAAGGACAACATCGTTATTTAAATGTGCATTGCCTAACCCTTCTATAACCCGAACACTATTTTTATTCGTGATATCAACTATCGCGATGTAAATTTCGTTAAACGAGAGCAGCAACCTTGGTACGCTTAGCTTTTATTGAGAACGATTATACTCTTTCAAATATATTTTCAACCGTGTATGTTATTGAATATCTGCTTATGAGCACTAACAATCTCCCCGACAGGTGTCTTAGACAAGTGGACGTTGTGAAGGGCTCAAATGACGAAATAGACGAAATTAACTAAAATAACAGAAAGGGACGGCGAACAATCCTATAACTGCGCAGACTCGTATCCACAACGTCATGTACAAAATTTATGGTATTGGCACTTAAAACGATCTTGAAGATCTCCTAGCTGACGTTGTTGTTTATGAGACAGCCATTAGCACTGACAGGGATTAAGATTTTCACGCAGGTTATCTTGTTTTCGTTCAAAGTTTAACGTTTGCTTCCGTTTGTTTCAGGTCTCCCGCGATGACTACGAAATTGACTACAGTCCTAGTCCAAGAGGGTCTCCACTGAAAGACACTACAAACATTCAGGAGGACTCAACTTACTGCATCAGTCGTCACAATCCAAACAAAACTTTCCGTCGCGAATCTGTCATCGCTTCGTGGAAGAGCATAAAGAAGGAAAGAGAAATGGCGTTGGGGAAACGTATTATATACGTTGACGCTGACAACTATGAAGACTACTATGGTAGGAACATGGTCAAGCGATGCAAGAGTGAACGCAGTGCAAACGTTCCGAAGGTATTGAAAAAGGTCAAACGTACATACTCCGTCCTGTACAGATACGATCCGGCGGAGGAGAAGGTGATCAAAGAATATAAGTACCAAATGCCCAAGGAACAAGAGGACACATATCACTCGAATATACAGAAGTGGCACTCGGAACCGTTTTTGAGGCCCGAGAGGATGCCTAAGAAGAAAGTAAAGAGGTCCTTTACAACTTTGCTGAATATCAAAACGAAGTTTTTGAACATTTTCGCGTCTAAGAGTTAAACATTAAGTTTGTAATGTTTATGGGATGAGTTGCTCAATTTTATGCATTTCTTTTATAGTAAGTGCTAATTGGCGTTACAAATTATGTGGAAACAGAACTGTAAACGCTATTCAGTCAAAATTCTCAATATATCATACTTAAAATGATGTAATCATGATATGTTAAAAATACTTATTTGTATTTCATACATTAATAGTTTTGAGATCTGATTATTATAAAAAGTATTTTTTATCAATTTCAATTTTGCGACAGTTAATATTGCAAGTTTACAATAAATATCTAATAATCTACTTCTGTACATGTATTAAAGATATCAATAAACTATATCTTTAAAAAGATATCGGGAATAGATATCACTATTTAAGATTATATTCTAATTTGTGATATTTCTGTGTGTTGTGATATTATATAATTGAAGAAACTTCTGAATTATAAGTGTGTATTACTTATAATTTTCGAGAGTTGACTATTTAATTTTAAGTAACAATGCTTATTATATTTTTATTCTCTATCTGTAATTATTTATGTTTATTATAAATATAAATGTAATTACTAAATATATGCATTATAGTGGTTATAAATATTTTCATTCCTATTATGTAAGAATAGTTATGTAAGGTATCGTAATTATTAATGGTTTTGTAATAAAAGAGGACAATAAAAATTTGAAGACAAATTTTATACCCTGACAGAGAGCCAGGGTAGTATTACTAAGTAGATAAATAATATACTTTCATTAGTAAACATAATAGAAATATACTGCTCAGTTACTAAAATATAAAAGCTATATTTCATTTACTAAAAATGGAATAATTGTTACTGTAATGTATAGCAGAATAAATACTCAAATGAAAAGGAACAAATACTTCTGTAATAATAACTAAAATTATGACATAAACATAAATATTACTTAATGTTTGTATATGAAATGTTATGTTCTCTACCATTAATTAATATTAAATATAATAATTATTGTATAAAATAATACAAATAATTGTAAAATAAAGCATTTTTATACCTATTTATGTTCTTTTTATTAATCCTATTTTTTATTACTCAATCATTTCTTTTGACTTCAAAGTGATTGAAGTAATTTAATACCAATTTAGTAATTAAAATTAGAAGTGACGCAATTTTCATAACATGTTTTTAAAATAATTTCAAACGATTAAAATTATAAATATTAAGAGCTGTTTATTAAATTATAATGTTTAACAATACAAAAAAGCCACATATAAACATTAGCTCTCATATGAAGACCTCATATGAGCTTACATATAAAGACCGAGAGGGTCTTTCAGTTCTCACGAATGGTCATGCATATCTGATTAAATCCAGACGAGACTCCTATTCTATACCAAATTGGTTACAGATTTGACAGTGGCGACTCGTCATCAGATGGGCTACACACTCGTTTTTTACTTTAACTTCATTGAAAAAAAGTATATTAATATTATAAAGCATTATAATTTTTTTTATCCTAAATCCTGAACCCGAGATCGCTACTTCGGAATGGCTCGAAGTCTTACTACTCCCAATCCAGTAAAACACCTTTTAGTTGTCGAATACGACAAACAGGAGATACCGTGGCGTTATTCTAGTCCCTAGTCACAGGGACAAAGTGGTACAATCCTAGCATACATCCTAATGTCTGTACCACCATTAAAATACATGTCTCTAACATACCCGCTTTCGCGGCAAGGTTGCGAAACGTATATTTCGAATATAATTACGATTGCATTTTTGGCTAATTTTAAGATTTTTTTAAATATTGCAAATCTTTGTGTGACCCATTTCTATAGATGGCCATATCACAATTGGAGTACGTCTGGAGTATACACCAGGGCGCGCCAGAATACAACCGGGGAGGTACCACCAACGCTCTTAAAACCGTAAACCAAGTGATATTTCAGTTGGAGAGGGGTAGTTTCCGGCTACACTTACAAGCGAAGCGACGGTTTTAGTCTTCAGGAGCTGCAATGCGTCTACATACGTCCTCAGATAGGACTTGAATCGCTTTGAGTTTCTATAGTTAAAAACTATCTATGGGCTACGTTCACTTTAAATCAGGTTGCCTGCCCGCTAGTTTGTATTCCTCAGAAAAATATAAGAGAATTAAGATTATGAACAAACGAACTAGTGGATTTTAGCGACATAAATTCTATACTTGTAATTAGGTTATATCAAACATAAAACGCTAACATCATACAAAGTTAAACTACCTAATTTCCTATTAGTATTCAGAATCAAACTGTAATTACTTTTGAATCGCTTGCACAACTTAAGCTGCCCCTAAATACTCTGGATACAATGAGGTTATATTCCCGGTCGGGAATTCAGCGTTCCCGTTCCGTTGGGAATCGGGCTAATAAGATGCGGAATTATCCCAAAGAGTCCGTTGTACGTAAATTAGCCTCCCCAATAGGGGGTCGCACGCAATCCTGATCTTTTGTAATAAGCAACAAACAAACAATTAAATGTTTAGATACAAATGTATAGATTATTAGATATGCTAATATATAACGACATACTTAATATCTATGTATAGTTTACATAATGTAGTATAACTATATAACAATATAGTCTGGCCGAGTTTGACTGCAGATAGTGACTGTATATACAGTTAGACTTTTTAAAAGGTGGTAGTGCCGTTAGAGCTCGCCGGGGGCGGCCCCCCCGCCAAGCTCATACCCCGCCGTAAAGCAACATTTTTTTCATGTGTTGTGTTTCCGTTGGGGAAGCGTGGTTGCCGGATACACTTTTCTGGAGGCGATCATCTTAGTCCTCAAGAGTGGGATCGCTTCCGCGTCCATCCTTAAATAGAACTTCTGTTCTATTAGAGATTGGACATGGTTGTCCATGGGCTGCAGTGACCACTTAACATCCGGTGGCCAGCATGCCCGTTTCTTACTCTTTCATATAAAAAAAACTGTTGCGTTGCCTATACTTTACCTTGGCCTTAACCTATGCCTTTACGAAGATGTGAATGAGTTTGCTACTTTTGGACTATAAAAAATAATCAAAAATTAACTCTATCATACTCAAATACTGTCTCTTCGTTCCAAAATTTACTTATGTTGTAAGACCTGTCCAATTTAAAAACATGAGGAACTTTTGGATAATCTAGATGCCACACTCAAGAATCCTTGACAAATTTCTAAATATTAAACTGGACATAAATTTCTAGACTCAAGCTTCTTTTCCTATTAAATATGGTGGCATTGGTATCAGAAAAAAATTAAGTATCCAAACTTTTTCAAATAAGTCCAACGTTTGATCGACGCTGCCGATGACAAGAAGTCTGGTTTATATCTTGTGCAGAGAACTGCGATCGCTATTCTACGCGGGAATGCGGCTAGCGTTCTTAGCATTCCATGCGGGCACGGACTTCCTTTAGATTGTTCAGGTTAGACTTTATTATTATTAGTTTTCCGATTTTCATTATTATAATTAAAATTAAGTTTACTTACCTATAACCAACGCAATTTGTTCATTCTTTTTATAGATCTACCCGCACCGGGATTATTAATTTTGTTGCACGTAATTACGAGTATAAGTCATTGTTCTCATGTAAATGACGATCGTCTTTTATGAGAAATAAAGATGCTTAAACTTTAACTTTTATATTTTTCAAATCGAACCATTTTATGGTGTAGACTCGTAAAGATTCACTCTCCTCATTTTTATATAAATTGCCAAAAGAAACATAATTAAAAAAAAAATGTTTGAAAATGTACGACAAACTGATTGGCAACAATTAAGTGAAAGAGTGGAACTAGCTCCAGACTTGCTCCAGATTTCCCAAAGTTATGTTGGGTCCTGTACTCTCCATAAAATGGGTTCAAGTCATTGATTATGAAGTAGAATATTTTTTATGGAGTCATCATGAATTTCGATTTCGACCAGGGAGGTACCACCGCCATCCTCATAATCCCTCGTAAAGCATTACTTTTATTTCGGTTGGAGAGGTGCAATTGCTGGCAACATACATATATACGTTCGAACTCGGATAGGTTTTGTGTCATGTTTGCGGTTGTACGTGGATGTCTATTGGCTGCGACTACTTAACATCAAGTGGTTTGCTCGTTTATTACACTTATCAAAGAAAAAAATCTCTTAGTCATGCCATTTAGTTTTTATTTTGCATCAAAATCAATTCAAAATTCGCTGAAGTTCTTAGTAGAGGAAACCAGCTCCATAAGGACCAGCTCCGTAGGCGCCACCGCAGCCGCAAGCGCAAGAGCCAGCGATGGTGACGGTGCCTCCAGCGCAGACGGGGCCTCCGAACTCAACAGCGCCGAGGATGGGCACCTGTCCGGCGACGAGGGTGGTACCGGCGACGGGCAGCTCGCCAGCGACAGCGACCTCACCGATGCCAGCACCGCCGTACGCTCCGACGGGGCCGGTGGCGAGGGGACCGGCAAGAGGTCCAGCGATGGGTCCAGCGAGAGGTCCAGCGAGGGGTCCAGCCCAGCCAGCACCGAGGGGTCCAGCGAGGCCTGCACCGCAAGGAGCGGCCAGAGGAGCGGCTAGAGATCCAATGCACTGGCCGAATACATTCTGAAAATTATAATTTAAGGAAAAATATTAAGACGTCCAGATACGTTTTTGAAAAAAAACGTAACAACAATTTAAAGAAAAAGTTTGTTTTATAGTCATTGATGACAATTATGTAATTTGATTATAGCGTTAGCTTAAGGAATAATATTAATATATTTAATAAATATACGTCAAAAAGTCCATATTGATTGGAATTTGAACAAGATATAATGAAAAATTTTGCAATACTTCTCATTTATTGTAAAAACAAGTCAAAAATACATTTATAACAGGGCTTTTCGATGTCCCTACACCCCAAGTGACAATCTCCCCAGGAGTGATCTTTAGAAACAGGTCCTTGCCCATGTTAAATGTTCCCATTCTTCTAGAGTTCTAAAGAGATGGGTTGAATTACTTCTCGTTGCTAAAATATCAGCTGTTACTAAATGTCATGACGAGAAACCTTTAAGTTCCGTCAAAATTATAGACCAAAAAATTGCAAACAACATTTAACATATGTGGACTTACTTGAGAAAAGACCTATAAAAGTGGATCCTTGAATAAATGTTCCCATTCTTCTAAAATTCTAAAGAAATGGGTTGAGTTATTTCTCGTTAATAAAATATCAGCTGTTACTAAATGTCATAACAAAAAACTTTTAAGTTCCGCATAAATTATAGACCAAAAAATTGCAAGTAATAAGAAATATGTTTGGACTCACCTGGACCAGGCAAGCCTGGATGCAGAGGAGAGCGAAAGTGAAGGTAGACATGATGTTCAACGGAGATGTTCCCAGAATGACTCGTCGCCGACGCGTACTGCTTTTATATGGTACAGTGTCTGCTGTAATACTGACCAATGTTGCATGTGCATGGAAACTGATCGATGTCGCAATAGTCACATGCGACTGAAAATTAACAGTACTGTTAATCACTTTGGTACAAATTTTACGTGCATTTACAATGATTTCAAATGTGTATTAATATTTTATCCCATCATTCTTTTCAATAGCCTTATGCATAAAATCACCTTTAGCAACTTGATAATAACAATCCGGAAAATCCGTCGATCCATGGGGTACGATTCCCAAATAAAATTCAAACAAATAGTTCCACGATTTATCGACGCCGTCGGTGACAAGAGCGCTGGTTCATATCTCGCATAGAGAAACTCTATTACTTTTCAACGCGAGAATTGTAGCTACGCCAGCGTTCTTGGAACTATGCCGCATGGATACGGAATCTTTGGATTATTTAGGTTAGGTTTTTATTATAATTAGTTTTGAGATTTTCATTATTGTAACAAGAATATAGCAAAATGGGATAATTAAGACGAATCTGCATAGTTAAATAGTCGCTTCAGCCCATAGATAATTTACAATCACAAACAAGATTTAACTCCTATATGAGGAAATCAGTACTGGAAATCTGCTTTTAAGTATAAACTGGAACCGTATCTCTGCAATCGAAATACAAAAGTTACTTCACAACGGATTATGAGTGGTGATGGTATCTCCCCGATCGAATGGTTCCACCTGTCGCATATCACAAAGACACAATAAAACGTTACAAGATACTTGACACACTTATCCAAATAGTTACGAAGTTTCCATCACGTACGGACAGAAATGTTTTGTATTAACTGATAAGAAGTTACTATATATACTTCAACGGGTGACTGTCAAATCATTCTTGTGTTCAGTCAAGTATCCAACAAACATGTCTCTCAAGACCGTTCTTGTTCTTTGCGCCCAGGCGCTCCTCATCCAGGTAAAGATTTACAGAAAGCTTCTTCCACCAAATCTTGAGCCCTCTTAGCTGTGGCGCCAATATTAATAGTCGCGGATCAGACCACCCGATGGTATACTACCACTCATGGACATCTGTAACTACTTCATGGAGAATAGGAATCTCTGCAGTGAGACAGATGAGTGTTAGGTATGCTGGCTAAAAAGGGATATTATGTTGACTTAGATAAATTATCTCGGCGCATCTCTAAATACTTTACACCATGTTTAAGTAATTTCAAAATTTAATCCTTTTATTTTTTTGCAGAGCATCTCTGCTCAGTGCATCGGTGCCATCGGAGCTCCATGGGCCGCCGCTCCCCTGGCCGCCGCCCCCTGCGCTGGAGCTTGGGGCGCACCTCTTGCTGCTGCTGAGTGGGCTTACGCTCCCGCTGCCTCTCTTGCTGCTTCCAACGGTCCCGGAGTCGCTGTCGCCACTGCCTCTCCCCTCATCCCCGCTGGTGTCTCCGTCCTGTCCGAGAACGCGTACGCAGGTGAACTGGCCGTAGGCGGCGCTCTGCCCTTCCTCGGAACCGTGGCTCTCGAGGGCGCTCTGCCCACCGCTGGAGCTGGTGCTGTCGCTTACGGCTGCGGCAATGGCGCTGTCGGTATCACCGCTGAGGACATCGGTGCTGTTGGCTTCGGTGCTATCGCTGGACCTCTGGGCTACGGAGCCGGTCTTGCCGGACCCCTTGGCTACGGACCCGGTCTTGCTGGACCCGGCATTGCCGGCTGCGGCTGTGGCGCTATCTACTGAGACGACATCAATACTAATGACTAATAAACAAACGCATTCATGAAAATATTTCGTATTTTTAGTTCTTTGACCAACATTGTTGACATCTTATTATTGATTTTCCTTTGTTACTAATTTTTTGAAAATAAGTTTTACCTTAATGATTATCAGTTAGTGCGGGAACTTCATCATACTATTTTCCTTCTTTACGGCGGCAATGAAATCTTCACTTCCAACTGTTAACAATTACTTTTACTTAAAGTGGTTAACTTATAGCCGGCTCAATAATTAATTTTCATTCTAAAATCGTGACTTTAAAAGTTGCTAAAAATCAGTATATATAATTGGTATGTTCTGATGTTTTTTTGTTTCGTTAATTGTAAAATTAAATTACTGACTTTTTATGTGAGAAGAGTAGCAAACGAGCATGCAAACCACCTGATGTTAAGTAATCGCAGCACATAGACATCCACGTACAACCATAGACACGACTGAAATCCTATGTGAGCTCGAACGTAGATACGTTGCTACTCGTGAGGACTAACATGCTCGCCTCGCTTAAAAGTGTAGCCGGCAACCACACCTCTCCAACCGAAACGCAAGTAATGCTTTACGGTGGATTATGAGGGCGGCGGTGGTATCTCCCCGGTCGAACTACAGTTTTCCCGCCTTTATATCAAATAATACAAATATTACATGGCTTAACTCTGCTTCCCTGGAGGAATGGAAATTATGGGAATCTAGTGTGGAATGCCACTTGCTTGAACAAACTGGCTCCTTTCCATGTATTTGTTTTTCCCAGGATCGCTGGCATGATGGCAACCTTACGCTGAAATTCCTAAATTGTAATGTAGGTCTTACACAAGACTACATATTTCTGTAATTTGCCGTTAAAACTATAGAACCGTGCTGATCTAATACATTATTTTTCCAAACATCCGTCCAAGTACACCTTATAATTACTTATTTTTTATTGTTTTTTTTTTATTATGATAAGAGTACGAAACGGGTATGCAGGCCACCTGATGTAATTGGTCACTGCATTCCATGGACAACCACGTCCAATCCTAAATAGAACAGAACTTCTATTTAAGGATGGACGCGGATGCGTTCCTACTCTTGAGGACTAAGATGGTCGCCTCCAAT
>DWON01000228.1:0-39109 GCA_018251015.1 Phocides pigmalion okeechobee | reverse complement strand
TGAACATGGTTGTCCATGGGCTGCAGTGACCACTTAACATCAGGTGGCCTGCATGCCCGTTTCTTACTCTCTCACAATTTTTCTCACAATTTCTCACGATTTTATAGTCATTTGATGCTATAGAAGTACCTAGTGATTAGTGAATTATTTTTTGTGAAACTGCGTAATCAATTAGCTACTTAGTAGACTTACAAAAAGGAACAAGCAATACATCTAAATTTTTTTATCTTTGTTCAGCGATAATTCCGTACTACGTAGGCTGGTTCCAGTGATTTTTGTGCTGTCAAGGAGATAATCCTAGTGGGTAGTCATACATATGGGCAATCAAGACCTGATGATTGGGTATATGGCATTATACCAAAATTCCGTTTTTTTTGAGCCTGTAAAATATATCGCATGCTTAATTAATGAACACGGACCCATTAGTAGATAGGTCAAAGGTACAGGCTTCTGTTAGCGCCATCTACCGTCTACCGTTCGAATTAAATTGAAAGTACGCATTACTACCGCCCAGCGATATATCAGTTTTAATTTTATACATTAACAAGAAAGATAAATTCTCAAAGCAAGATCTTCTTTAGCGATTTCCTAACAATCGTATTTTTGAGTTCAGTCAGTATTCTGTTAAGCATGCGATGTGGTGAAATCTTTTAAAATATATCTACATATATCTATATATTTGGAATACCGTGTTTACGTGGACTAAAGGTCTTAAAGGCGACAACAAATATATAAAAGTCATGGGTATAAACAATTATCCAAAATACAGTAGTCATTTATCTAAAGATATTTATATCATTTATGATAAAATAAGCAAGCTTTATTTATTTTTAATATGTCGCGAACTGCTATAATCCCTTTGACTCGAGACGAGTTTCCGATAGGTTTAAAATGATAAGTACAGTAGGCACAATTTATTTATCGCAAACTCAGTCGACAGGAAGTGACGTCAATGATTTTACTGATATCGTCAACACCGTAATCGTCTTTAATCGTATCCATTCATAATTTTTGTACCGAATTAGCACCTTTTTGTTTCTGATTTTGTTCAAACACTTTCTTCTAAAACGAACGTAGCAAATGGACATGCAGATGGTAAATGGTCACTGCTATCCACGGACATCAGTATCCAATTTCCAATTTATGTAAGTCACAAATAGTGCAAAGTTCAGTTGCGTAAAGATACAACTAGGAATAATGAACTAGACGTAATGCTGATCGATTAATCTACTTTTAAAATCTGTCAACAGTTTCCCCCGCCACCACAGTTTCGTCGTGACCACGAGCCGTCCAACTGGTTCGAAATATCGACAATCAAAAATCGTTAGTCGTGATTACTCGGTACATAGTAAACACTAATATCCAATTCTATATAGAACAGAAGTCCTCCTGGAAACTAAGATGATGGTAACATTTGTGAGCTACCACACCTTTCTGCCAAAACACATGAATTTCTTTACACTAGAAACATGTGTATATACATATGTGTAAGGTAACGATGTTGATATTACACTATTTTTCGATATCATAATTAAATATTGTATTTTGATGTGGCAATATTATTTAATAGGAATTATATAAACATAATATAATTATCATATTTATGTAATTTGTTAAACGTTGGACTTAACATGTTTACTTCTGACGCCGGCCATAGAAGATACGGTATAAGAAAAAAAAGGGCGGCAATTGAAAAAACAATGACGGTGCATGTAACGAAACATTAAAACGAAATCTAAGATTAAGACGATCTTTTAGTGAAATGTGAAATAGAAAATGAAGTCGAATGTGATCTTTTATTATAGTACCTCTCCTGTCTAGCTGTACAGGTTCTATCACCTATTAAAGACTGGTCAACTGCAGACATTAAATAAAATTAAATGCATTTATTTCTATAGTGGAGTTAGTATTAAACGCCACATTTGTAACATAATAGTAATTTAAACTAGCTTCAGTTTGTTACTCTACAATTGACTATATTGAGAAGCTTGTTAAGCAAGATATGCTACACTTTAACATTTAATATAACTAATTTATCGTTGTTCCCACGCAGGCAGGTTATCATACGTACAATAAATATCAATTTAGGAGTACTAATGTCAGTGTACCGTACAATAATACAGTAGAGACGCCACTTTCGTCGTAACTGTTAATTTTGTCAACTTTTCTATGAGGTAATTTAATTCCACTTTTGGTCATTTACTAACGTCCTTATCGCACTGTTTTTCGAATTTACTGACATTTCCTAAAATAAGTACTACCAAAATTATCGATAACGTTTCCTTATTTCCGTTTCAAACGAATTCCACCAAAAATCTACTTATATTTTTAATTACACTTTTTTTATTTCTACTATGTGCATGAATCAATTTTCTTTTTTTTATATATAACAAAATTAATGAACTCTGTTGGGAAACACATTTTATCCACCGGTATTCTTAAAAAAAATGTTCAAAATGTGTCTTTAAATTTATGTATGGAATTCCATAATTTGAAAAAATAGATATGTATTAGGTACCTAACATTTGTTGCTTAAACCCTTACAATTCACACACACACATACAAGCGCAAGCGTACACTAACTTCAGTATTGTAATTAAGTGAATAGAATAAGAATGTATAATAATTCCTATAACATTGAAAAGTTCAGATGGAACATACTTCCTTCATGTCCAGGGGAGCGTAAACGGCTGTGACAGTCTTTATAACTGTAGCAGTTGTTTGCGAATGTACAGTTTGAAAAATTATATATATGTTCAATAAATCTATGAATAATTGAAAAAAAATCGTATCAAACATACCTACATATATAATGTTATATCATGATATAAAGTTAAAAGTCAACAATATTTGCTTAAATTTTATTTACTACACAAAAACAACAGTTAACTTGAATGACAACAATGAGATATTTCTTCTTATACCTTTTTCTTGTAATAATAGAAAAAACTTAACATCGCTAAGAATACAATGCAATTTTTCAAATCTTACATGAAATACGATTTCAACATACATATATTTAGATATAATTATCAAAACGTTATCGAAATCGTTTACTTATCAAAGCGCCGTCTCGTGTTATTTATTGCGATGACGTATCAGCTTTTTGCATTACATTTGTACAATTCACGTAAATTTATTTTTAAGCGACATAATTAATATGGCAAACGCTATCAGTGCCTCCTATGGACATGAGTAATTTTAAAAAAGATAAGTCACCTGTGGATCACATAGGGGTTATCCTTAAGAACGAAATGGAATCTTCTAATGTAGAATGTGTCTTCGTTATGACCAATTGTGTCAAAACTATCCATATATAGGGTTAGTACAATAACATATCATCAGCGGTATAACCATCTACGAGTCCTACACTAAAGCTGAAGGACTACTATTGATGGTTACCAACCGGGACGCACTGCTGAACGTTCTCTTAAGCATGAAGCGAGCCTAAAATTTTTGCCGCTGACAGTCACCTATCCAATTCCAGGCCGCACCCGAAGTTGCTTAACTTTATAGGTCATTTGCTATCTACTTAAGCCTCACTGATACACATGCATCAGTTTTGCACACCTTTAGTTTTAAAAATCTATATAATATTGTTCTAACAGAAAAATTACTTACGAAACTTTGAGAAACTTTATATATCATACGTACAATTTTAAACTTGTTTTTTATGAATACTTTTTGAGAGAATTAATTTCAGCTTAACAATAATGAAGTCATAGAAAAACATAATAAATAATTAAAAGGTTAATAGCGACAGAAGCAATAAATTATCAACGTATCTTAAAAACTTAGCACAACCCATACACGATTACTTAGTCTGATTAATAGCAGTTACCTATAAAATCTAATATGTACAAACATAAATCAAGCTCCCAAAATTGTTGATGGCGCTTACCTTATATATTACTTCAAGATTTATTTCTAACTAATTTAGAATAATTTGGCAAACAAGTCTACAATATAAAACTGACTATTGTTTGTATAAAATGTCTCAGTCAATACCGATTTCCGTAATTGTTAATTAATTAATATTATTGCAGATGTTTGTTGGTTGCATTGACTATATATTGTCAACCTATCTTAGGTTGACAGTATATGGTTCATGTTCATAAATGTTCCATTTCTCAAAACGACACAAGGTATTTTAACCTATTTTATTTTTAATTTTTACTACTATTTTACTTTTTAATGATACTAAGTGTAACGATTATATCTTTGGAAAATCTACTTTTAAAGTTACAGGACGGAATGGAGAATGGTTTTATATTATAAGAGTAGCAAACGAGATTGCGGACGGTCTGCTGTTAAATATCTACAATCCATGCACATCCACGTCCAACTTCAAACAGCACTGAAATATTGTCTAACTTCATGCATATATGCGTTGCTACTATGACGACAGACGTGGTCGCCTTATTTGTAAATGTACCAGGCAACTGTGCCTCTTTAATGAAGTATCTCTATTAGAAGTATTTGTTAGTACATACGAATCATATTTGTTTCTGTTGTAACTCTTAAATTAAAATAGCATATAGATATGTTGTTCACAAATAAATAAATTAAGTTAAAAACCATTTCAAAATGTGATGTAATTTTAAGAGCTATTCAAAGATACACCACATGGCTATGTTGATTATATTTTCCTTCACTCTTTCAGGTACATACTGCAAGTCTTAATTAAATTAATTTTCGTAATTTCACTGCATCATTATAAAATGATACATAAAACACATCAACCTTGAAAAATCGTCTATGCTTATGGAACAGATGAAAGATGGACTTCACAAAATTATAAGTATTATGGTACTCGGTTCGGGAGAGGTGATTGCCGGATATACATTAATGGAGGCGCCCATCTTAGTCCTCAAGAGTAGGAACGCTTCCGCGTTCATCCTTAACTAGAACTTCTGTTCTATTTGAGATTGGACGTGGTTGTCCATGGGCTGCAATGACCACATAACATCAGATGGCCTGCATGCCCGTTTCTTATTCTTTCAATATAAAAAAGCTATTTGTCTACGAAAATATAAAACAGCAACTAGTGCTCAACAAAAACCTAAAACCACACCTAAAATAGCACATTATCTTTGCAGACACAAAAAAAACAAAAGCATAATATACATGGTATCAATGTGGATATCGTTTTATCTTGATTAGATCCAGACATATTATTTTAAATTCATCCTATCTTAACACTGATGCCATGTTCAAACCTTGATAAATATTAAAATTGTGCATAACTTTATTATCACGAGCTTGTTTCGAAGGTAAAGTCCGTGTATCTTCTACGCGTATTAAGACTTACAGAGCCACATTGTATAATACTATGATCATGTCATGAACGGATTCATCAACAAAATCCTACAGATCAATACGGGTCTTTTCTCAGAATGACGAGAATAAAATAAAAATGTGTTAAAAAACAACCTTAATATAAACTTAATAGTAGAGATAATACTAGGACTCATACAATCATGAACGGATTCATTATCAACAAATTACTGTCCTACAGCTGAATACGGGTTTCCTCTCAAAATGACGAGAGTTTAATTAAATAAAAAAGGATCAAAAATAACAACCTTAATATTAACTTAATAGTAAAGATACAATTAATGTGGTGTGTCGGGATATGGAACCCAAAAAAGAAAAAGGAACTAGACGTAGGGTAGATAGATTTATCTGCCAATTGACAACAATGTTAATTGTCAACAATTTACGCACTCGCCGCATTTTAGCCATGACCACGAGCAATGCGACCTCAAGTACGATTACCGTACTATATGGAGTTGTGAATATATGAGTATATCTATGGGCCCATCATTTGCTATCAAGTCGACTGCAAGGTCAAGGTTTTAAAGGTGGTAGGGCCGTTCGAGCTCGCCCGGGGCGGCACCACCGCCACCCTCCTAACCCGCCTTAAAGCAAAATGTTCTTCTCGTATTGTATTTCGGTTGGGGAGGTGTGGTTGCCGGATACACATTATTGGCGGCGACCATCTCAGTCCTCAAGAGTAGAGAGTCATCCTTAAATAGAACTTCTATCCTATTTGAGATTGGTCGTGGTTGTCCATGGGCTGCAGTGACCACTTAACATCAGGTGGCCTGCATACCCTTTTCCACTCTTCTCATATAAAAAGCACGATAACTACTGTAATTTCATAAAAAAGAAACAGTATAAACGGTAAAGGGAAACAAAATACTTAAACATCATGATATTTTTCATAATACCTTTAAATACACTCTTAGAACATCTTAATATATAAAAATGAATGTTTGTCTGTATGTCCTTTATAGAATCGTAAACTATGCATTTGATCATGGGATGATCTTTAGCAAAGTTGTTTTGCATGAGCCCACGAAGGTTACTGAGTTGGTACGCCCAATTTTCGGCCGATGACGCCACTGTCATTCCAATGAATTTCATATATTGAAGTGACAGTTCATACTGATTTGAATTGAATCAAAAACAGCGAACGAATGATGACGTTTCGAGTTAAAATAGCGGGCGAAGTCGCCGCACAGCTAGTATTCCATAAATCAATCAGGTCGTATAACTTAAAAATTCGGGTACTTTGCATAATGCTGTATAACACATATATTTGACATATTTTGAGGTAAAACATTCTTCTTACAATTAACTGCAACAAAACTGATATCAAAGACGCCGCGATCTCAAAAAGTCGGATACGTGTACTTTTAAAAAGATTTATTTACGATCATAAATTTTTATATTATAATAAAGCTATGTCCACCATACATTTTATTTACTTTATTTTTACCAATTTGCAAGGTGGGAGAGCTAAAGTTCGACCGGGGAGGTACCACCGCCTCCCTCATAATCGGCCCTAAAGGATTACGTGTGTTTCGGTTGGATAAGCGCGGTTGTCGGCTACACTGAAGTGAGGCGACCATCTTAGTTCTCAGGAGTAACGTTCGAACTCAGATAGAATTTCAGCCGTATTTGTGATTGTGCGTGGATGTCTATGGGCTGCGACTATTTAACATCATCATTTTTTTATGTGAGAAGAGTGGCAAACGAGCGTGCAGAGTACTATAGTACAGATGATGACTACAGCCCGTAAAAATTCACATCCAACCTTAAACACGTGGTGGTGATATGTAGATGCGTTAGTATTTCAGATGACCGAAATGGCTGCTTGGCTTGTTAATGTAGTCGGCAGACCACTCCAATTGAAACACAAGAACTGTTTCACGGTGATAAGACTTTACTCATTACATTATAATGTTAATTGTATGCCAATTATTCAACCCGGTAGCGCGGACGAGGTGGGAATCATATTTTATATTGTTACATGGCTGCGACCCTTGAAATGCTGTAAACCTGGGCTTGAGTCTTTCTGCACAACTTGGGACAACCTGGGGCAAATTTTAATTCGTTGCTTCAATGCCTATTGATGGAAATATTTTCAAGCCGTCAGACACTTTCGACCTCCGACAATCTTTTGACTAAAGATAGTTCCTCAGTTGATAATGACATGGAACAATTGATTAGAGTGTGTGAATCATAGAAGTTCTGATGAAATTTTGCCACAAGCGGGAACCCATCCAAAATTTGGCTGCGCCCCACGTAACTTTGATTTGTCAATAATGTAAGATCTATACAAGCCGAAGGGTTATACATTTTAATTGTAACCGATACGATTGTTCTAACCGCAATCTACAGCTACCTGTGTTACTATAAATCATATCTATTACTGATTAATATTAATGTCGCTATGACGTGATAACGAATAGCTAGATGGTGTCAGATAAATTGAGTTTCGGTACCCGCTGTGATGTGGACATAGATAATTTATAATATTTTAGTAGAATTTTATTATGTTTCCCCGAATTAATAATGTTTTGCATCCCAGCTTTGATTAAACTAATATTACAAAGAATTGATTGGCTAAGTCACCATCCGTCGTTTGTTTAAGATATAATTTAAATTTCCAGTCTATTCGGATGTCTATAAACGGTAATATCCTTTTTTTTACTAGCTGATAGGTGGTAAAAGTATATTTAGACTAGTGATACTCATAATCCGAGAAACAACATGTATTGTTGCACATACGTCTGTCGGGTACACTTACAGTGAGGTAACCATCTCATAAATATTCCTCAGGAGTATACATCTGCGTAAGACTTTAAAAAGGTTTTCAGTCCAATTTAAGGATATATCTCCATTGTCTGCAGACTATCTAAAATCAGATAATCTGAGTATTCGTTTGCTACACTTTTCTCGTATAAAAATGCTTTGACAAATTAATATTCACTCAAAACTTACAGTGACAGAAGATAAAAAAGTTCTCTACTTATGCGTAGTTTTGCTAAAATAATATGTATGGTCAATTGACTTAAGTACCCATAATTACAGCAAACCTGTACAAATATTTAGCATTTGCTCTCATCACGCCGCCGTAAATGCACCTTAAGTGTCCATCCAATAAATCATTTTTAAATAATGTAGATACGTTAAATATGCTCATTACATGTCGGAACGCCTACCAAAACTGTCGATGCATATTTTAGTAGCGCCTTTTAAGTACAGTTACCGGCCATAGAATAAAGGCAATACTCAAACCATCGCATTGTTGTTAAATGCATTTATTTCTTTAGCCTCTGAGAGACATTTCGCTCTTGAATAGATTTTACAAGAAAATGCTTACCATTTTCTTGTAAAATATATTTATATATTATTTTATCACGTTGCAGTACTGCACGAAGTAAGTTGAATGGAATTAATAATACATAAGTCGGAAATAAACTTTTATCTATGTCTGATAATATTATAACACATGGCGCCATAGATATGAGCTAGATAATTCATTTTACGTTACATTTCAATGCAAAATTTGATAAAGTAATGTTACGTAATAAGGAACATATGATCAATTACTTTATCTTTGTTATCAAAGAACACACACATAAAATTTACACACAAAACCACATTTGAGTGTTTTAAGTGGAATATCTTTTTGTTCATTAAATATTCATCTATGCTATAACTATTGTACTGACTCACGTACAAGATATTCAAAAAAATCGTATCTTATAACCATTAGCGCCTCATATCATATGCAAATTGCCCACAACTTGAAGTCCACAATTACCATGGCGGACCGGCGATTTCTCTCAATTTTTCGATTCCCATTTCCCTTCATTTTCTTTCTTATCTCTTATGTTTATGATCACAGCATAATGTACATACAATCGAGGTGATGATTTTGGGTGGTCCGACTTGGAAGTAATGATGTTATTATTTATATGGAATTATTAATGGTGCGCCTGAGCCTCAACTGTCTCATCAAGATAAGTTTGTTTTCAACGAGCTCTCATTAGTACCTTATCGGATGAACGATTGACTTTTAACGTTTATCTCTATTCAACGATTTAGATTTTATTGTACTCAAGAGCTGCCGGTGAAATTCCAGGCATTAGTGCAATACCTTAGTACTTATATAATTGTGTTAGCACTATTGAATAATGACAATATAGCACTAGTCATCATACTAACAACAAGTCTATATCTACACATATTTCTATTTTTATAGCTCCACGCTCGGATTTCCTGTGTCGTCGATGCTATGGATACGCACAAAGACAAGTACACAAGATCAGGTCCAGAAAATTAAAATGTTATATAAATCTCTGCTTGGTCAGCAATCAAACACAAATTCCTATCTGGATAAAATAGTGTGGTGACCGCTACGTTACGTCGAATTAATTGTTTGTTGAGCACCTTTATCTTTCTAGAATTGTAATATGACTAATTACAGTCAGGTGGATGTAATGAAATGAAACAAAAAACAATACTTCGTAATTTAAACAAAATTAAACTTATGTATTTTCAACTAAATAGTTTTCATTGAAATCTCTTCAAATAGTTACTGATACCATTCCGATAGCCCACCGTGTTCTTTGTCGCACAGCAGAATGATTAATTGTTACATCTCGTTCACCTGTTGTTAGAATGTAGCTACAAAGATCAGATGACCGCGGTAGGCTCCTTGAGGAATGCCAGATAAGTCATTCCACTAATTAGCGTGATCTTGTGGGGCTTAATGATAGGGCACAGAACACTTTATCCTTATCGTGGATATATTTTATGTTCAGTTTTCCTTTAATTGGCGGCTTTCGATATTGGTTAACTCGTTTGTCATTGAATCCGTTATTGTGGATTATTTATCTATATTACTAGTGCCTTACTATTTTACTATTACTTGTCTCTTTCTTCTTTTACGATATATGTTTTAAATTTCTCGTATAATTTATGTACATTTATTTTCATATTTACAATGATGAAAATCTTAAAACTAATTATAATAAAAACCTAACCTACACAATCTAAAGGGAGTCTGTGCCCATGTGGCATAGTTTCAAGAACACTAGCTGCATTCCCGCGCTGAATAGCAATCGCAATTATCCGCGCAAGAGACACAATTTCTCGTGACATTAATTTACTGAAAACGATTTGAAACCACGTAATTTTTGTCTAGTTTACACTGTTTACATCAAAATATGCAAATTAGGATCGGAACAACTTTTAATATCCATTCTGTTTCCGCGTTTAATTGAAAGTGAGGTTCGTTGTCAACGAATTATTATTTATAATTATCATTTAAGCCATCAGCGTTCAAAGGCCAGCACAAGAGCATAGCGGGTCACGTCACAAAAGCAAACTGGTTGCATCGTCGTGGGAACCCGGACTATTTGTCCGCCACATTTGTTGGCCTCTCCACGACCGACGACTAAACACTCGACGCCTTTTGTCCAAAAATGTAATGGGAATAGATAAATAAAAACGTTAGGAGATGACTTTAGGGCCGGCGCTACAAAGATTCGAAAGCTACTTCCTTCAGTCAATATTACGTGGCTTTCGTTTTCTTTTTAAGATTTCTTCACACATGGTCAAAAGATTTTTCAACAGTTGTGACAGATCAAATGTTAATACAAATATATTTTTAATTCCAGTACTTAGATACAAGTACAATCATGTCTAAGTACCTTTAGCAGCGTTTCAGTTATAGTTTCATAAGTTATTCAACAGATTTAGTAAGTGCGCTTGAGGGCCGTCCAAGTCCAAATTGCCTTCACCAAAGTCTTTTCTATTTTATGAGACAACCTTAGAACATATCCGCAAGCGAACTAATGGACTTGTAATACCCGACGTATTCAAACACACTAGTGGCGTTAAAAGGACGAAGGGCCAACATAATACATTATAATGTGTGCTCCAAGTTATAAGCGATCGTTGTAAAGAAAAGGGATAAGCTATTCTATTCAATAAAAAAATATAAACAAATATCTCAATACCAGTTTTCTAAGATTAACTATACATATTTTAATACCTGGGAGTTTTTGAGAATGTTTTAATTTGACGTAATTTAAATTAAATTTTCTATTTATTGTGCAAAAACTACAATCTCATTTTTGGGATTTCTTTTTTAAACTTAATATAATAATTCATAAATAATTATAACGTACTTTGAGAAATTTAATAATACACAAGCGATAAGAACACTTAGGACAGCATAATAAATCACATAAATATTCAATTCGAATCATAATAAATATAGTAATTCATACTCATTATCAAAATGCTGATTTTATTACTTCATTAAACAGATAAACTAATTTTCTTATTAATATTAGCACCATCCACTTGATCATAAAATATGTTTTACTCTTTTACTGCTCGTTTATAACTTGCTCCACACAACTAGACAGTGGACGTTCAATATTTACCAACTGTGGAGTATTTTTTGTCAAGCCCAAGTGGAAGGGTTGAATGGCTGAGGGTGTTTGGAGAGTCGCCGCAACCTCCACGATGGAATTTGGAAAATTGTACCGCAACACGAAATAATAATAGACCTTCTTTTGTCACGAACATTGCCTATTCAGTTTGCGTATCTCAGGTCTTTTGTGTGCGCTCACGCATCTAATTTTGACTGAAGGACTCCTCTCAGGATATAATGAGATCAGATTTATAAATATTTAATCTGTGTTCAATATGCATAAAGGACGTCCTGTGCATGACTGTAAGGAGCTTACAAAAATTAACTACAGGCATTGTCGAGAATAAACTGAACTTTAATCTGTGTAACAATAATGGTCGTATCGTCACCTTTGAATCTATTTACGTTCATGTTGGAAGCCGGTAGATTAGTCATATTATTTAATTTATTGAAACTTACAGATAGAGTTTGTAATTTGTCTGCGAGGTCACTCGATACCTATTTCAGTCGCATTGTTCCGCAGTGTAAAGCGTTTATATGTTCTTGTTTAATGTACTCGTATATGATAAAGCAGACATTTCTATCCTCTACTCATTATTATCATCGGTTCTAATTATTTTTTAATCCCTATTTCTATCTTATAAAAGCAGTGCAAATATATTAAATGATTAAGACGTAATTCAGATCATAAGGTCAAAGCTGTGAGAAGAATAGAAAACAAGCAGGCAGACCACTCGACGTTAGATAGCTGCTGCAGGCAATGAAGAATAAAGAATGAGGAATGAAGTCTTTATCTGAGGACGTACATAGTATGTTGCTACTCGTATGGATTAAGACGGTAGTCTCTTTTGTAAACGTAGACGGCAACCGAAACACAAGAGTTGCTTCAGGGCAGATTATGAATGTGACGGTGGTACCTCCCTGATCGAACTATAATTCTACTATCTTAATTATTACGATTCTATGTATATACCTCACATCAATAACATTTAATGCTTCAACTGAATTTATTACTTGAACACAACACAATGTTGTGAATGAGCGTTGTACCTTTAAATCAAATTTGGTTTTGAATCAGATACAGCAGCCTTGTAACTTATTTTAATATTAATAAATAAAATTACGTTTATTCAGGCAAATAAAACTGGATACAAATATTATAAGACTCATTATTTAGTAAAAAAAGTATTTACCTAAGTACCATTCCTTCTACCAACTAGTACGCAAAAATAAAATGAGAGCCGTGTCTGAGTCAACAAATTTTTGGTCATTTACAAACACTTCTTGAATGATTCGCCGGGACGAATGTTTGCGAAACTCTCCATTTCCATTGTAACGAGGGAATCATGAGAGCAAGGGTGAGTTATTATTTGATTTTCTGCTTTGCGATGTCTTAGCTACGTTAAAAGTTGTACCTACAGGACGAACCGTATAAAGAAAATCATTGTTTCAAAGTTGTTCATTCTAAATCGTAGCTTGGTTACTTACGACAAGAAAAAAATTGTCAAAACTAGGTACTCGATTTGTACTGTTTAATTTATACTAAAGTCTGGTTTGATTAGTGATACGTACTTACCCTTGGCCATTTTTTGGAACAACGCGACCCCTGGGTACCCAAGAATTTGGGGTTCTATAGGAAATTAGTAAAAAACCTACTACAAGAACTTTTTGTTTTTTTTTTTACTCTGTACTTGTTTATTATAAAATGTTTACTGTAAAAAAGTAAAAATCTGATTTGGTGAACGATCAATCATTAAATTTAGAAATTTTGACAGTAATTCCTAGTCAATCCTTAAAATTAAAACGGGTATTTTTTGTCGTGAAAGCGAATATATTACCTTCCAGGCCCCCATGAAGTGGGAGGCCCTGAACCCATATCTAAATCCTGCCTAAAATTGACCATTTCTATTATTAATTTTGGCAACATCTTCCTTTGTACAATATAGGTATTATGTATGTATCTTATTCTCTTCAGGTACTTATGTTTTTATGAAACCGTTACAGTGAATAAGTATCAACATTTTAAAACAACTTGAAGATGTACTTGTAATTGTTAACAAGATTTAATGTTGTCCCTCAGTTTTACTGCTTACTCACTTGACAGCTTTAAAAGCAAGGAACGTTACCTTGCATTTTGACTGGTAAATAATAATATGTATAATCCTAAAATTAAACAGATTATCTTTTGTTTCATCGCCCTTATCTATGAAACTACTAGAATAAGAAATTTTAACATTTTTAACTATACCATGTCTGATCCACGCTGATATAGATAATAACAATGCTGGGTCATATCTGACACTGAAGTTTTCGAACGCTACTTAGCCTGGAAATGCAGCCAGTATTATTGACATCAACCGCACGGCCATGTATTCCTTGTAAATTATTTATTGAATATTATATTCAGATTAATAAATTATAACTGTTAAGGAAGTTTTGAGCTATGTATTCCACTTTGGTCTTTAGGAACGGAGGAAACAACCAACTTTTAAGTAAGAAATTATGCAAAATGAAGTATGAAATTGAAGATGCGGTATGGGAGAGGAGTAAGGCGAGATGGTTTAATTTTAAAGCGCGGGTAAAACCGCGGAACATGGTTAGTTACGCATAAATTACTTAAAATGTTCTCCCTTTTATTTATCATCATTATATAGAAAGACATTTCTTATGTAAATTATACTATTTTTGCATTTCACTGCTCGTTCTGCCTGTTAGGATTAGATATTACACATTTAATTAGATTCTAATAAAGCATTGTGTGTGTTTGCTTTCATATATTTATTAGTAACTTTCTATTACAATTCAATATTATTTCATCATTGTTGAATTAAATTACCATATATATTGAAGTCTATTGTTTATTCAAAGCTTTTATGTACATATCGATGTTATACTAATAGTAAGAAATTAATATGGAATGTTTTATCTCTTTAGTTTCGGGTATTACTGAGCATAAGCATCTATTACCAGGTAGTGTAAGTTACTGGTTTCAACTGTGTTTGAACTAACAGTTAGCACGGGCCCTAACTAGTTGCCACGGGCATTACGAGCCTCGATTAACATGCGGTTGGGCGCGGTTTTTTGGAAATCCATTAAGATTTCGTGTCCGTTGAGAAGAACGTAAAGATTAGATCTTTGTTTGTCTATATTTTGCCGGACTTTGACGGTTATTAGCGTCAGCAATCGCGTTTTACATAATGTATGCTGTAGGCGCATGAATTTTTATTTTATCACGATTGTCACTTTCTTATAATGCATACGCCATAATTTTGCAATATTTTATAAACCTCAATAAAGAAAAAGTAAATTTGTCTTTGTCATGTTATTTATATAATAAAATGAACTAACTTTCAAAGTTTATGTTTATATTGAGATGAAAAGATATAAGGTATAAATCTTATATAAATTAATTAATTCATCTAAAAATTTGTATCATGACCCTATACTATATTAAAACTAAGGAATAACTAAAATAATTTTAGTAAATAAATAATTGTCGACATCCTTTTACAGTAACAATTTTTTTTAATTCAAATATTGTTATAGGATCAAGCATCTAAGCTTCTATTTCGTAAGTAAACTTGCAGGTTAAAATCAGTCATTAATTGATTTATAATCGAAATTTTCATGAGTTCAAAACAACTTTATCATTTAAATTTAAAACATCCGATACTATAAGAAGTAAATATTCTTATTTGTAAATAGTAAGAGTTAATCTTCGATTAGAATAAAAGAACTATTAAGTAAATGAGGAATTAAAAATCCATTCAACAATCGTAATCTATTTCAAACCAACATTCCCGACCCTAGATGTGTACTCAAACTTGCTTGTATGTAAAGCACAGTACAGGTTTGTTTACCCGATGAGCTTAAATTCAAGCGTTACTTATATGTACATATCTATGTATGGGCCATCGAAGGGACAACAAAACTTATAACAGTTCTTTTGTGGTACAATTAAAAGTTTTTTTTTAATGTAAGAAGAATAGCAAACGAACATGCAAACCACCTGATGTTAAGTAGAAATTATATTTGAGCTCGAACGTAGAAACGTTGCTACTTCTTAGGATTAAGACGGTCGCCTCGCTTCAAAGTGTACTCAGCAACCGCACCTCTCCAACCGAAATACAAGTAATGCTTTAGGGCGGATTATGAGGGCTGTGGTGGTACCTCCCCGGTTGAACTATAGTTTTCCCACCTTTCAACTTACTTTCAAATTACGATTGAATGGAAAATCCGTTGATAAGCAATAATGGATATTAAATTATAACCGGCATTCCCGACCCTATTATGTACACACGTGCTTGTGTACTAAGCACTCTACAGGTGTATTTACTCAACACGCGTATTCCGGCAACAATAATTGATAATGAATACATGTATTTCTGTAGTACTTACCGACATATCTCTCGGAATTAACAGGTTGAACCGTTGTGATAACCGTTGTAGAACGGTTCGGGAATGGCAACCATGTCCAAGCAATATGAATCTCCCTATCTCACCTTTTCAATTACATGGATTATTGAGTAAAAACTGTTGGCTTCAAAAAGTATACACAAAATTGTAAAGACAGTAAATAATCAAAAAAGGTAGGCGACGTCGGCTGCGGGTGGGAATTGGATGGGTGACCACTAGTGGTCAATATACACGCTTGAGTGTTTCGTAGACACCATGAATTCGCCTTTCACGGCTGTTATCTATTGATATATTTATATAACTATACTATATGTACCTAACTAGGTATGTATGCTAATCACATACCAACACACTTAATATTTTGTATAGGAAACATGGTAGAATTATATTCAGCCTCAAATACAAACTTAAGAACACTCCAGCGCGTGCGCTCGAGTAAGTACTAAATACTTGGTCATACCTGTACGACGCACGTCGTAGAATCACGCAGGTGTTCGTAAAGCCGCAGTATCATGTAAGTACATACTTGTATGTTGGTAGCTTATAGACGCCAGGATTTTCCCAATTACTATGTAATTGTGATTACAGTCTTACTTCTTTTGATAAGTAATAAACGGGCATTTAAACAATGTTATATTAGATAGCTACTACCATCTATCTGAAACCTATTCCAAGATAATTTATTTAAATTACTCAAAACAAAATAGGGCCCACCCCACGATCATCCACCAATTTGTTTACAAATATTTTGCACGGTTATCGTAACATGACTCAAGCACTTAAACGTATAGGTGACATGTTATATTCCAAATAACATAATTATTGTTTTTACTGGGTATCGGGTGCTCTCGATTAACGATTTTGATTTTTGTTTACCGATATTTCGCCGTGATAACGAGCAATGCAACTAATTCGAAATATCAGCTGTAAGTATGGCTACTCCAGCTGTTCCCAGTTGTGGGAAAACACGTGTCTAGCAGCTGGACAATAAAAGGTAAAAATAAATCCTAGGTAACCTGCTTTTATAGTTATTTATTTATTCTTTATAACTTTACAATGTGCATGGTTCGTTCGGAGAAGTATCACCATTATATCTAATTGTAGTGTGAAATAATTCTTGCGTTACGGTTAAAAGTATGGTTGCGATCACTCACACATGAGGCGATCGTCTTAGTCTCAGGCATGGCAATGAATTTGTGAACAATTTCAGCTGGCACTCTTGTTCTGTATGAAGTTGGTTACAAGTATTCGTGAAGCAGTGACCACTTTTTGTCAAATACAATACATGCTCGGTTAATAATAATTTCAATGAAACAGAACACTTAAGAAAACTTCTTCTTACGACGTTCAAGGAAGAAATAATTACTAATACTATAAAATATTGCAAATTTAAAAACCATTGAAATGCCGGTATAATGTGATCGTCCCTCCCCCCTCCTAGATTCCATACGTATATTAGGTTTACCACAAATACAATACACACTTTACTACTAACTTCAATAAATCAACACTTAATAAAAACTCCTCCTATGACGTTCACTAAAGAAATAATTACTACTGCTTTAGAAGGTGGTAGAGCCTTTAGAGCTCATAACCCGCCGTAAAGCAAAATGTTCCTCATGTATTGTGTTTCGGTTGGGGAAGTGTGGTTGCCGGATACACATTATTAGAGGCGACCATCTTAGTCCTTAAGAGTAGAAACGCATCCGCGTCCATCCTTAAATAGAACTTCTGTTCTCTTTGAGATTGGACGTAGTCGTCCATGGGCTGCAGTGACCACTTAACACCAGGTGGCCTGCATGTCGATTTGCTTACTTTTTAACGATAAAAAAAATACTATAAAATCCTACTAGTTTATTTAAAAACCGCTTAAACACCAGTATAAAATAATTCCCCCGAGATTCAATACGAATATTAGGGTTACCACAAATTGCTAATTCTCGCTATTAAACATACGTAGAAAACTGTAAATTGTTTTACAGTCAGTACAATCACCAGACCGATAATTATGCTGGATTTTTATTGAGTAAATGATAAATAAATGATGCTACTTCAAACATAAAAAGTCGTAAAATGCGGAATGTTAACGTCCATATGAAGTATTCACAAGAACAGTGCAGTGTGATGCAATACTTTACTATAGCGTGTACTCTATAATACATTGAAAGTAGATTTGTCTGTCTGTTATCTTATCTTTTTTATGCAACGAAAGCAACAAATGAGCTTACGGCCCACCTAATGTTAAGTCAGTGATCTTTGCTGCACATGCTTAAATTGAATCAGTATTCTGTTTAAGGTCCATCAGCGATATATATAAGAATATAAGAAACATTTTGCTGTTAAGAATTACGTTCCTACAATTTATATTAACATTTTCCCTACGGCTACGACATTGCTATGCAATTCTGGGCGCAACGCGCTTGCGGCTCCTACACACCTATGTTGAACGGACAAATTCGTTACGAAAACAAGTGTTGTTTTACGTCGGCGCTACAAGACTGGGGACGGACATTACGTCCGTGTATTCGTAGATGATACACAGATGCTGAAAATACAATATTTCAGTTATTTGTTGCGTATCTTCAGTCTTATTAAATAAGCTCCAGCTTAAGCCGCCTCCCGTAATACTGACCCGATCATAAATCCGAACACAGTCAAAGTGTTCATGTATATACATATTTGTCTTACTACATCTGCACGGAAGAAAATTTGAGCTTCACAAAATAATTACAAGACAGTAATAATAGTGATACCTCTGCAGGGGTACTAAAAGGGTTTTGGTTTATGGTTCTAACATTTTAAATTACATTTAACAACTATTACAATTAACAACTATTAACAACATTAACAACAACTATTTTATATTAAGTAAAGGTAAATTAACAACAAAATGTACAAATTTTCGTATTGATATTCACCTGTCTTAATTTAACCAATTGTTTTCTAAAACCAAAACTGATTAGTTAAACCATTTTAAAAAGTGAAATATAAATACTATCTTTACCTTACAACTGTAACAGACTGTACAGGGTCTGTCAATCTGATTTTATGTTTTCGAATACTTAAATTATAGATTTATAATTTTGACATAAGGGCGCCATATTTCATTACTAAATTTAATTTATTTAAACTAAGATTCATATCTTTAGCTCGTAAATAAATTTTGTTGCAATTTGGTATACAAACATAATTTTCAATTAATTATGGTTCCACCGGGGAGGTGCCACCGCCGCCCTCATAATCCGTCGTAAAGCATTATTTGTGTTTCGATTGGAGAAGTACTATTGCCGGCTACACTTTGAAGCGAGGTGACCATCTTAGTCTTCAGGAGTAGCAACGTATGTATGTTCGAGCTCAGATAGGATTTCGATGGTTTGTGGTTGTCCGTCTATAGGCTGCGACTGATTAAGGTACAATTTCAGAAACCCACAGGCGGTAATATTAATATACCGTACAACATACGTCTAACACGTAACACTTACTATGTAATACATTACATAGTCGAGCTAAATTGGGTGCAAAAAGGACGATTGTGACGATTATGATTTCGTGGTAAGACCGCTTAGTTGCAGTTAAATCCGGTGTTTATGATAAGATAAGAAAGTTAATCTTACTCTTTTGTACGAGAACGTTTAGGTGTTAAATGTTGTACGTTCCTTTAAGATAGATACGTCTAAAGGTGGTGGTAGCAACTATGGTTCGGTTTCCACCCATTACTAAGTAACCAGTAACCTACATTTGTATATAGGCCTACGGATCCCCATTAATTTGGCCAACATATGTGCCAATAGGATTGGCATGTTGTAACCAATCTACACGTTGGAGGATCGTTCTGTTTGTTTCACTACAGGCCAACAGAAGCCAACGCACGCATAAAATCGATGTCGATGTGGTAGTGACTGCAGCCTTCTAATTTACATACATCGTGAATACCCATTCAAAAATAACATGTTCTTGTACTCCTCTAAATTTCTCCAAAAACGCTCCATCCATTATAAAAGCAATTAGAGATAAAGACTACTAAGATGAACACAATAGTTCTAAAAGAAATCTAATTCTATAACGTACCTTGCAGACATACTCCTTTTTGTAGCGACGGTATTCGGAGACTGATTGCAGCAACCTTACAATCCATACCGCTTACCTTAAAGCCTATCGCGGAAACCAAGGTGTTTAAATTGCTCAATGCAGTGACCGAGCGCCACAAATTAGCAAAACATGACGCAGAATCGCTACATATAGTAAATTGTGACTTTTTGATACTGCGACTGAACGACTCCCTAATTCGTAAAAATCGCATTGGTAGATGACCACAATCGCAAAAACGCGGATTGTAGATGTATGCATAACAGTATCATATCTGTCCTAGTAAAGTCCTAGAGATAGGGCCCAAAGAAGTTTCCCTCTATTTATATGTACACATATTATGTAAGAATGAAGTTTTGATTGTTTCTTTTTCATTCTCTGTGCCCTCTTAAACCATTCATTCGATTACGTTTATAACCACCTTATATTCATAAAAATGCAAGGTTAATTTAATCAAGGTGGGAGGTGCTTAAGGACTATAGTTCGACGGGGAAGGTACCACCACCGCCCTCATAGTCGCCGAGCTTAAATAGGATTTCAGTCGTGTTTTTTGGTTGTACATGGATGTCTATAGGCCGCGACTACTTAACATCAGGTGGTTTGCACGCTCATTTGTTACCCTTCTCACATAAAAATGCAACGTATTACTTGTCGTTCTCCATACCCAAACACGTCTGTTGTTTTGTATCATAAAAGTAATAAGAGCGCACGTAATATAGACAAAAATTGTAAATAGCGTGAGATAGCAAACACAGTGCTATGGCATGCGCCTTTGTTTTCACATGACGTGTGCCTTTATCATCATTTTTCAACGCTCGTTTACATTATGTCACGCATTAAATTCTTACTTTATTATACATGTGGTATTTTACGCTGAAATTACAGTCATAGATACATACATACTTTTCCTTTTTACGTAAAGCGTTCAAATTTTCATGTTGCGAATTTTTATTCCTGAAGTTTAATGATTTCATAAAACCAATGTGTTCCTGTTAGGGACAAGGTGGTACATACTAGAACATACTTAAATAACGAAAGAGCAGGTATTTACTAGGATAACTTGAAAATTTCCTCATTAGAGCATTATTATAAAGATTTGCTCGATTCTACCTTGTATTGAATGGTAAATAAGCAAGACAGTTAACGCAAGGGGAGCGGAGATACCATTTAAAACTGAATAAACGTAAGAATACATGACGGCCCTTGTCTCCAAGGAAAAAGAAGAATCTGTCTTGTTGTCTATTGTAACAGATTTTACTCTTGGAGAGAGTACATGATTACAGACTTCACACTCTGTAATCATACCCATATTATTATTTTATACTTATACTCTCTTCATACCAGGAATAGGTATTTGGAATAATTAGAGGAAGAACAGGAGCACCTAGTGTGTAGTATTACCAAATATGACCTCCTCTATGACTATGTCTAGTTCCTAATGTTGTTTCTGGAAGAAAATATCATTGTAGTTTAATGAAATTTTTGATGAAAGAAAACTTTAATAGCGTGATTTAGGACATATGTGTCACCATCTCCTGACAACTAGCAAAACCAACCACATTTTTTTTTGTAGATTAATTTGAGCTAGACATTTCTTAGTAATAGGTAAAAATATTAAGAATTGTATGTTGTACCTGAGAATCTTAGCGATATATAATTAAAAATAATGTTAATTACTTCGTCGTATTTTTTATTAATTTTCATATTTACAATGATGAAAATCTTAAAACTAATTACAATAAAAACCTAACCTAAACAATCTAACGGGAGTCCGTGCCCATGCGGCATGGTTCCAAGAACACTGCATTCCCGCGTTGAATAGCAATCGCAATTCTGTGCGCGAGATATGAACCAGCCCTCTTGTCGCCGGCAGCGTCGATATTTTTATTTCGTCGTATTGTTTGTTTATAATACTCATATTGCAATACATATTTACAACTACGACTATTTACGATCCAATCATACTTTATTTACGCGATCCTTTGCACAATGTAAGGGTACCTATCGATGTGTTAAATAAACATTATAATTATCGTAGTAAGCAATTAAGTATCTTTATATAAGCAGTTTTCTGTTTCGTTGCCATGTTATTAGAGGCAATATCTTCTGTTAGTACCTACTTATATTCATTATAAGCATCTAAGTAACATATGGACGAACACACCGATTAACCGTCGCAGAGCCAACTAACCCTGATGATGCTCCGTTTTGGGGCGAAACACGTGTTGTTACTAATATGTGTAATGGTATATTTAATCTCTTCACTTTTTTCTATCCTCATAGTGCATCCTTTGATATATATACACCATTATACATTGTGGTGGCGGATTGTTGCAAAGTAGTTTTTAACCACAACTTAAAATCATGAATTTCCGCAAAGTAACGACTGCTACTATTAACTAACATATGGACGTTTTCGTTATTATAACAATAATTAAATTATTACACTTCGTATGTTTTTACTCATGCTTAATTATAGATATAACAATTGCTATATTTATCTCTATTGAATACGATTTCAAATTAATTTCTATTTTTTAGAATATTATACGTTTGCAATGAGTTCTATTATATTAATTTCGATGATAATTTTCGCTTGTGCAATTATTGTAAACTAGCTGTTGCCCGCGATTTCGTTCACGCGGGCTTCTATTTTGGGTGTTTCTAGAGTTTCTAATATCAAAAAGCTCTTTTTTCAAAGCTTTTTAACAACTTTAAAAAAATTACTCTTATGTAACATTTTTGGGCCTATAGATATGAAATTAATTTAAATTAAGTGCAATTTTCTGCAATACAGTAGTGAAGCTACACTGGAATCGGCTTAGCCTTTTCTTAGATTCGCGCACAAATGCAAAGACCGACAAAAATTCTGACAAATATTGTTTTGGATTCTATTGACTTATTTCTGAGTCAGACCTTTCCTTTTTATATCATATACCCTCATATTTTTATACATTTATTATTTATTGTTCCTATCTGAACAGTAAAAGTTCACCCCAATCCACTCAACTCCTAGGATCGAGGTGCTAATCGAGGACCGCGCGCGCATAACGCGGCATGATGGCCAGTTAGCCCCACTTTACCCTGTTTGCCTTTGCTATTACCTTCCACCTAATATTGCCCTTCCTGTGTAACTGGAACTATTGTACCGAAAACGCTTAGCTACTTATTGGTAATATAAGGCCTTAGTTTGAAAAGTAAACTTCTTTTATATGCAAGGAGTCTTATTTCAGGAGGATTCACCCTTCCAGTAATATTACCTATAAACCTTTTCTGTTAATTTACCTATGTATACTTTTTAATTAAAGACTTTTAACTAGTACATATATACTCTTTATTATCTATACATACTCACCTGTTCAATTGTTCTCTCATAATTTCTAAACCACTTATCATAATTTAGTAAATTATCGCGCGTTTCAGCGCGTCGAAGCGGGTACTATTTATAGGCTCAATTGACGTTACATTAAATTGAATTTGACGACTTCTGGAGGACAGTCGTGAAATAAAAATATATACGTTAAGTTTATATTATTTACGTTCTATACGTGTTCCGTATAAAATCAAATTGCTTAATTGACATATAATCATACACACACACACACACACACACACACATGTGTGTGTGTGTGTGTGAGCCATTACTAACGGTTTTACTTTCGTGTACCTAAGAATTGGAAAAAATATGTTAACGTAAAATATATTGAAACTCTTCGAGTATTTGATAAGAAAGGGAAAGTAAGATCATGCTAAAATTTATCATGCAATTTAATATTTGAAACCAAAATCAAGTGTTCCTGCTTCATAAATTTAAATTCGGTAATCGAATACATTCCAGAAGATTATGATCATTGACACTTAATACTTAATTCAAAGTCGTTATCAGTTCGATAAAATCTAATCGAAGGGTTTAAACACAAATCCTTTAGGTGTCATTTATTTAAAAAGTAAAGATTCCCATACTTAATTTGTATTTGAATCTGATTGCATTAAAAATTACGTACTACTTGAAATACTGCTGCAACTGTAATTACCTTTGGATGTACACCTCGTAGTAATATAGAAAGAGGAATTTTATTAAATTATTTTTTATCATACCATTAATTTATTGTTATTTTGTTCCGCTTCTTGTGCTACCTTATAGTGGAAGCTGTATGTATTCATTTGTATTATATTGTATGTATTGATTTTTATGTAAACAGTCAATTGTTTATTTCCCAAATAAATAAATTAATTAATTAGTAAGAAAAGGAATTTGCCACTTTAAAACAAATAATCATAACGAAAAGTAGAGTATGTTTGTATGAATCTCTATTTGACTTACTGTTACTTTGAATCACTTAAGTACATACGTACTTCTTTGTTATTTGACGGTAATAGTATCACTTGCACCATTTCTATATAACAAAAGTAGTTGTAATTATACTTATTATCATATTTTAAGTAATCTAAGTAATAATTTTAATAATCTTAATTGTCTGTGTTATTTGGTTTGAAATCCGGGTGAATAATAAATAAAAAAATAAATATAATAAATGTGATTCAAAACACAAATTAATATAAAAAAGAAAAATAATACAACGTTTTGCGAGTTAAATATGATTTAATTTCGTAATTTTTCTTAGCAATTATATGATTTCGTTTTCAGCATCTGAATAATTATAAATATTAGACACGGCGATTACAATAGACAGTGATCACATAACAGACTTATTATGTGTAAGCGCATACTTTATATACTTTACATATTTGGAATGTAAATACAAATATCTATGTCTTTTAAAATATTGTCGACTAACATCGATGGAATATAATTTATGGAATGTAAAGCTACGACTGAAGTTCACACCGACATAGCAACAATTAATCAGCAGATACATTTTGAGTTAACATTATATTCGAATACAGTTACACTGGGTACAGGATACACTAATGTTGTAATTTGAAATATTTGTCCTATATTAAACATTTCTTTAACTATTCGTTATAGACACAAACTTAAGGTGACTACTTACAGGGAGCACTTTTTACTGGAACTTTCGGTACCCAATTTTCAGGGTACAATACAATATAGATTTTACAAATTACATTTATTGACAATGAAACGTAGATTCTGAGTGACGAGCATTACAATTAATCGATTGTTGTGTACTACAAGTATTACGCACAATAATACTCAATTCAACTTTGTTACTTTTGTAGGTTAAATATGTAGTAAATGAACATGACTATTGGAAAAGGCACTACTGGATATTTAATAATCGCTGCAGTCTATAAATATCCACGTCCAACCTCGAACAGAAACTGTCCTGTCCGAGGTTGCACGTAATTGCTTTGCTACTCCCAAAGACCAAGATAATCGCATATCCATTATCAACGGTAAATTTGCACTGTATCCACATTAGTTCAACTGAAACACGAATAATTTTTCAGGCCGAAGTATAAATTCCATCATTTACCGACGTAATGTATTAACCGGTGTTATAATGCTCCTCGCTCTAACAACGTAAATGCTTCTGGTAAGTAATCACCCTTACACTCGTTACAATGCGAACACAAAGTCTTAATGCCACCACGCTATGGCACAGATCTTATAACATTAAAAGTTACAAAGTCATATTGTGAAGATACTTAGGAAATAAAAGTTTACAACGGTCCAAGAAATGATGATGTCTTTATACGAGCCGCGAAATTATATTTTTAATAAATGTTAAAGGAAAAGTACCGGTGAATTACAACAAAGACATCACTTAGACATGAATCGAGAAATTAGTTATGACAAAAAGAGATTCAAAAACCTATCACTCTCAGACGAACACTTAAAACAATATGTACATAACGTTCAAAACCATACAAATAAACTCGAACACATAACAGTTTTTTACTGAAATTATTCAGAAATCATTGGAATAGATGTTTCACTACAGAAAGTCAATCGAAAGAAACTAGGTCGAAGTACGTAATCAACTGCGGCTAAACACAAGAGAGCGGTTGGTCGGATAGATTAAATATCCATAATTAAATACAAAACATTTTAATACAACTTTACAACTAACACCTACGTTTACAAATTTCTGATTAACGTTTTTGATAAATAAGTACCTAAACACAAATTTATTATATTTACAAGCAGATAACACGATCCGTACTTAATTAAAAGTGAAGCGTTTTAAATAATAATACACTGAGAATTGACGTAAAGGCGCTTTAACTACATTTATGGCGAGCCAGCCGGAGCAATCGAGGTTCTTAAAACTCAAATCAGGGGTTCGTCGCAAGGAACGGACAATTTGTTCGACACGTACTAACGACGACGCCGCATAGTTCCCTCGTCGCGTACAAGCATCAAAGTTCAGCGGTGGTCTGTCGGAAGACTCGTGACTAGCGAGAATACTATTTGCTCTTTCCTCAGAAAACCTTTTTTCCTTTTAGAGCACGAGTCCGAGCGCAGGCACAAGAGCAAACGAGCGCCACGATGTTACACGACCTTACGGAATTTCACAGCTCCAGACGTCGGTCCCGGCTCGGCTTTTTTCTCCCCATTCAAATGTTTGCTCTCTCTCTCGCTTCAGCTACCATTCATGCGACGTTTGAAACGCCGCGGCCACCGCGGCCGAGTGCTAACCTAACGCTATCCAGTCCTCGTCACTGTAATAATACTGCGGTAGTTGACTAATACTCTGTCCACTCACAAGGTCCATCGACAGCTGGCAACGGAACGCGTTAAGCGTTGAAGCGTAAATGAGCTGCTAATTATGAGACGACCAGTCTACGTGCCGTCGCAGTTCCTTCGCCTCTGATGCCTGCCGTGGTGGTGGCGGACGCCATGGCAAGGAGGTTTGATGGAGTTTTGCGACATGGGCCTGAATCTACGCGGAGGACGCCACTTGGTCAAGTCGCCGGCAAGCAAAGTATTGTGCCTGTCTAAATCGAATTCGTGGGCCCTCTTCATGAAAGAGAAACATTTGTGTTGTCTCTCGGGGTAGCGACTCTTCCCGCGCCGTAGTTGGGCTCCCCTTCGATTGAACCCTATGTATCGGTCTTCGTTCTTCACCAGATGATATCTGTTGTAGCCTTCCACAAACTCCTCTTTGAAGAGGCAACTCGGCTGTCTCTCTGCTTGGGACCGCGTCTGTGAACAAACAGTTTCGTTCGATTATAAAGGACAAGACTAGTGATTTTGTTGGACCTCATATGTAATAGAATATTTTATAGTACTAATTGAAAGATTTAGAAGTAGACTTTAGAGTTACCATAGACACTTTTTCAACCTAAGGATAGCAAATTGAAACGCTGATATGTTCTGTTATAAAATAAAGAAAAAAGTAAACGCGGTACATTCCAAGTTATTCGTAATGAGTATTAGGGGACAATTATCTACAAATGACAAAGACCATTCAACATCATGGACACCATGTGCTCATTTTCAACTTCTTGCCAGTATTCTGTAAGTGAACTTACCAGACGTCTGCCAACAAGCCGCGACCGGTTGAAGCATAGGTACATGTCTTGCACGGGCGAGTGGATGAGCAGGTCTAGGCTGTAGCCACGAGTGCTGATGGTGAGATTCGCTGTAACAAATAAGAAAAATATTAAATTAAATGTAAAATATACATAATACATCGAGTCAACAAAATAATAAATCTAGTCGAAAATTGTACATGGAATATTTAATTCATATTCAATATTTTCAATGGCGAGGAAAAACATAGTAAATTACCCCACATTCCCAAATTATAAATTAAGTTCTCAGTGGAATGTAAGGTCTATCACTGGATTTAGATATGAAGTATCCATGTAGATTATTGAAAGATTATGCCTACAATTCATCGTGTAAAGGTATTTCGTTTATTGCATCAAGTTATTGTAAATTACATAATTAAAAACAATAAATTGTACTTGTATGTGTAAGAGCAATACAACTTTAAAATTGAAGTCATGTTCAAAAACTCATTCGACCAGCCTTATTGAATTAATGAATCCATAACGTGAATATTAAAGAAAGTAAATATTCTTGGAATTTTCCATCGCCTCCCAGCAATTATTACACCCAGAGGCGCATAACTTTTGGTTCGAAACAACGCCGTTAACGGGTCACATAATAAATTCAATAATTAAATAGGTACATCTGCGTACAAGAGCGGGAAAACCAAATGCAGTATCAGGTGCAACAAACTAATAGTTAATGATATTTGAACACTTATAAAGTACAAAAATAAAATGTCGATAAATATTAATCTATTGCTGGACATTGAATTCTTGACAGCCAAGAGTTGGTTTACATGCTGTTGGTAGGGATTTTAAATAACATTTTTTAGGGCCAACCGGGTACGTTTGTCACTTTAATGTCAAGAAATTTGTTGTGCCGTCTCGTATTTTACTGTAGTATTTTTTGTAACAAAGCATAATTATATTTGACGATTTGTTCCACTTTCATCTCATCATAAATACTTTAAAATGAATTAAACAAATTGCGCATATGTTATAAAAAATAGTTTCAAATAGGAACGAGATAAACGTATGCCGTAATGTACGATATATCTATGAATGAATTAGATTATGTAAATTGCGCGGAAAATTTTCAACAAATTATCTACTATTTAAGCCTTCAACAAATTTGACCAATACAATGCTAACAATGATTAACGAGCAATAATATGCGAAATCTCACATAAGTGTAAAACTAAATACCTTGGAGATAAAAATATTCCATTCAGACGAAGCTGACAAAAATATTATAAATACGACACGAATCGAAAAAAACCGTTAAATAGATTTAAATTTATATGTAATTATAAGCTTTTGCTTTTTAATGTTCAACCTACGTATCTCTAATCCCTATTGGCTAACAATTTCTTGTTTGTGTACTTTGGATACGTAGGACGGTCTACACTTAAACATGCTAGAACTAAAAATTCTAAATAAGACAAATAATTGGAAAATGGGGAGCGGTGGCGGTGAGAGGACATGAGACAAACCAAAGTTCCAAAGGCGACGTACTACCGCTGTCTTCATAATTCGCCGTGAAGCAACTGTTTTGTTTCGGTTAGAGATGCGGTTGTCGACTACACTTATAAACAAGGCGACGGTTATAGTCTTTAGAGTTAGCATCGCATCCACGCACGGCTTCAGATAGTACTTCAGTCCAGTTTGTAGTTGTATGTGCAGAGACTACGTAGTATCATGTGACCTAAAGGTTTGATTGCTAATCTGTTTAACATTTAAAATGCGATATGCCGTTCATATCACCATTAATAGATATTACACATCGAAGTACTAGAAGAAAAGTCCTATTTTGTTCACATGTAGACCGACCCGAGACATCGATTAGATAACATAAAAGAGAAAAGTCCACGTAAGGAATTCGACGAGCAGAGCCTCTGGGACTCGAATAAAACGAATTAATAAAAATAAAAAGTACAGACGCCGACTGTGACCGGCCATGTCATTTCAATTAACATTAAAAGAAATAAAAATGCTTCGGGCCGGGACATCGAGGACATAAATTTGTTATAATTTCGATACTCGCCGAGAGCGCGTGAAAGTGATAAGCTTTGGTGTTATGGTGTTTCAGTTATTAAACGTTACGTTCGTTATTAGCAAGCAGTCATAGCCTAATAGTAGGATTCTAACTGGACACGTTACTTGGCGTGGCACTTCTTATTTTACAAAGTTGCGTGCGTATAAAAAAATATCTCGGCCAGACTACAATGATTAAAAAAACTTTAAGAAAATGTGCCTGCCACTTTTCAAAGGTGTTTTGCAATTAGAAAGTAATTGTTTTCTACAATAAGCCGCCCAGGTATTTACAACAAAATTAATAATTCGTGAATAATTATAATTTAGAATAATTTGACAAACCAGCTACAACAAATATTGATTTAATATTAACTGAATAATGTTGAAATATTTAATTCAAATGCTTAAAACTATATTTTAACTTCATTAGGTAAAAAATGTAGAAGGTTATAATTTGTAATTATAAATGAAGTAGGTAATAACATGTGGTTTCTGAGCAAACTGTTTCATACGACAGTACAGACACAATGTCTGCAATTACGGTGCTATCGAAACGTTTTCATAATTATGTAAACAATTCATTTGTTTTACTTTATACGTCGTAAAGCATATTTGTTTCCAGACAGTGACAAATAGTGATAAAAGGTTCACTGTTTTCGTAGGTTCATGTCTTAATCCCCAACGTTTCACTTAAACTTGAAACATTTTATACATAGCGCTTTGTTGCCACCTTAGAAGATTTCCCCCAAATGCAAGGGAAAATAATTACACTGTGAGTTTTTAATAGGCATTTTTTTTTTCCGAAAGCCACTGATTTTTGCACCTTTTGTTATTGTTCAATGCCTCAAATCAAATAATATTAATAATAATCAAAGATAACGAGTCATAAATATAGGACTTACATTTTTCTATACGTAAATGTATTATAAGAAGTTACGATCATATTACAAGTATTTGTATTTATTTATAGATGAGTTACATTATGCACATAAGTTTGTCACTTATCTAAGCTATCAAGATAAGATTGATAGGGTAATAACTGAAGAAGATTGTTATTGTTTTTGTTTATATAAGTGCACTAAAAGTAGTTAAGTAATAGTTTATAACTTTTCAAACATCCATCAATTAATGAATGATTTTTAAAGCAATGGTAATAGGTACTGTCGAGATAATAAATCTACTGTTGCTGTATACTAGCTTTTGAGTGCGAAACGTTAATTATGAAAGGCGATAATAAAAGAATCCAAGGCTGTAATCGATTTTTAAAACTTCTACAGCATTACATTCAGTAGTGAGTTTCACCATACTGCTGTAAATTGTAAATAATATGTAACGAAGTTATAAGTTACATATGAATTGTGAACAAAAAAGAAGATATTAATCTTTTATTTATTAGGTACATACTTTCATGATAGCGAACCAAGTAAGGCGACCCGTTGGCCATATTTCTTTCGAAACGTAGGTACGGTACGTAAACATTGCCCAACCTGTAATAGACATAAGCTAATTTTTGAAAAGACAACGTAATCTCGAGTCGTCGAAGTAAACATTTCTTTGATGTGACGCCGACGCTGAGAATTTCACTTTTATATAGGAATGTTTAAAAACGGTAAAAGTTAACGTTATCTATGTTAAATAATATACTTTCCTGGTCTTAAAATAAACCAAAAATATTTTATAAGGGTGTTTTTATAACGTGCTATAACGGTTAGTAACTATTTAGTACAAGACTAACTAGTACAGAAATGGGGTATATCGTGACGACAAACAAAAAAAACCATCATATTTTAGGAAAAATCTTCAAAGTGCACACTTACACTTATACCATGTACAGTTACACTTATAACACTAGTTAATGTTTTAAATTAGGAATGTAACATAACTAGCATGGCTGGACTTTAAGTATTTTTGAAATAAAAAAAAAAGTATTTATAGTATGTCTGATCATTGTCGATAATTCTTATAAGCGTAATGGCGTATGTAATGCGTATATAGTTATAGACGCATTGGAATTCTTTGTAAGGTATTTAGAAAATTATTATGTTCACACTCACGTTTAACTAAAACATGTTGATACGTATGTAGTGGTGTTCCCACAATATAGTTGCTACTGCTACTGTTTTCGGTAATGAAGTAAACTATAATTTTCTTCGTGTATATGTGTTTATATATTCTAAGTATGTACGTATGTCTAGATATCCTTGACATGTCTGCTATTTAAATTAGTTGTTGTTTTTTTAATATATAGAGATAGAATATAACATGATTCCGAATTAAGCACTCACAAACCTAATAAATACTTTACAAAAAACAAAAGAAGTACATTTTAGTCTTAGTTTTTGTACTTGGTTTTTCTTGTAATTTTGGGATTTTAACCGACAGTGGATTAGAAGACCTTACTGACAATTATGGAAGAGGCCGCCATAAGCTTATGCATGAACATTTGAAAAAATGTTAATCATAATATTTTTATTCACTACACAGTAGATTCTTTTTAACGTCAATTTATTGCCGCAGGTTCGTAAAATGCAAAATTTTGGAAAAGAGGCGGAAACACTGTTTTTTAACTTGTCTAATATTTTGTATTTACTCATACACATAGTTACAAAATATATTACATATGTACTCTCAAAATACCTCATTAGGTACTCGTGTTACATTCGATGCGCCCTTTTTTCAAATTCGTAACAGTTTCTTATCAGTCAGAGACTTGGTGCTTCGCTACGGTTTATTTCTACGTTAATTACTAAAGTAGAACCAAAAATGCAGTAAAATGGCTCTTTAAAAATACTCATATAAAAGAAGAATGCAAAAACGTAGCCCAAGAATTATTTCACTCAAAAGCGTACAAAATTTAAATACACAAATATTTTTTTAGTGTACTTCATAAATTTTTTATGTATTCATACAATTTTGAACTAAACAAACGACCCATAGACAAAAACATAGATCGAGTCCAAAGGCTAGGACCATAAAGCTCTTTTTTCCAAGATAGATGGCGCTCTGTATGTTGTATGTGATGTTCATTTATTAATTCGTGTTACATACACGCGTATATCTTTCGCTAAAAAAAAAATTATCTGTTTTGACAAACGCACCAAAAAGTATAACTTCAACAACTAGTCCTTTTAACAGATTACTAAGAACATATTATTACAATTCTTCCTTATGTATTTTCTTAATTTCTTCCTTATTACCACGTTTTTATTAGCTTGACGTGTGGGTATGTAACAGAATCTTTGAACTCGACTTTTTAATTAAGACGTGAGATATAAATTAGAATTCTTACATAACGTGTCTGTAATTTACAGCATCAATTCAATTTTGACACGTCATTTATATGTGCACTAAATAATAGCTTACAAAGAAAAAAACACGTTCGAATTAAGACTCCCTCCTTTTTAGAAGTCAGTTACAAAACGTTAAACTAACTACACAGTACACTATTATTTAAAATTGATGCATTTTTTTATTTCCGAACGTGAGAAACTACTCACAACATATAATTACGATAAAATTATTTGACTGCCATGACGCATCAACAGAAATGAACTCTGACATTATTTTGCAATAATCTTAATAAATTTTATCAGCGAACGAACAGGCACATACAATTATGTACGGATGTTAATATTATAATGTTAATAGCGATTTAAATATAGATAATTAATAAATTATGTATAAAATCAATTCAATTATGATTTTTCAGCTTACTCACAAACAAAATATATCTATATATACTTTATTGTATGGTGAAAGGTGTACTCATATATCTCTCAAAATTGTATAAAAGTGAAACTTTGTCCTGGTATTTATTTCGTTGCGTAAAAATAATAATATAAAAATGTTGCTTAAAAACGTAGTAAAATAACTGCCTAGCTACGTTTTTAGTAATATTTGTGAAATTACATATGTCTATAAAAAATATTTCAAAATCCAACCTAATATGAAAATCTATTCAAATTTAAGTTTTACTTAGCGCCTTTTTTCAATTATAAATATGCTAAGTAGTTGTTTTTTCCCTAAAGTACAAAACAACCAACAACAATACCAATCTATCACTGTTCGTTTGGATCAAAAACTATACCGACCGAGCGATACTCCGGTTAATGACCGGCTATCGGACTGATAATGGACAATCGATGTAATCTTATTGGTAACCTGCATTTTGATTCTATCAGTGTGCAGTCGCTGCATTGCTCACATTTATATGTAGTTGTCAACATTTATCTTAGTGCGAACAAAAATAATCCAAATAAATTAGGATTTTTTTTGGGAATGCAAGCGACAAATTACCGTTTAACCTGATTTTAAGAAGTCACTGCGTCTATATCCACATGCAACCAACCCTAAATTCAATATGACTCCTAAAATAATACATAGGTAAACGACCATAGTTCTACTTAAGATAAATCTCAGACGCATTGCAGGGTTATATAAAGGACACATATTAATATTTCTGACTGACCCTTAAAACCAGAACATAATCTACTTTTCCTTAAACAGATGTGAGTGTAGCGGTCCTATCTCCGTACAATGAGTGGTACCTTCAAAATATTTTACTTTGTACTTTAAGCTATTGTTTAACATAGGTGACCGATTAAAGAAACAACTTTTTTTTTAATATTCCATTTTACTCTTTTCTATTTTACCTTTTTGACGATTACATTTCTAAAAAAGCTATAGCAAAATATTTTTTGAAATATCTGTCAACAAAAGCAATTCATATATCACTTTCGATATTTATAACTTCAAAAAAACATTTTTTTTTTAAGTTCTTTTAGACTCAGGCTTATTTACATATATGCTTTATTTATTTACAAGACAACATTTTAAATCGGCCATTGTTCGGACTCAATCACCAATAAATACTTAAAATCCATAGCTCATAAACAATTCTATATTACATGCTGTATCTCAAATTCTATAACATCAAAATTATTACATGCCAATTTCCTATTTCTCGATAACATAAGAAAATCTATTACGTTTCTAAACACTGGAACATTTTATGATATTATTAATCTAATTAATTCGCAGAATTATTTACTTACAGTTCGTGTTTACATAAGATTATATTCAATCAAGTGTTTTTATAAATATTATAACAAACGAAGCAATAAAATTGATTATTTGGTCGTAAAATGTAGTTTATCATTTGTGTGCTCTTGAATAACATTTAAAATGGCAAGTATATTAAATAATTTAGATTAGCTCCCAAGGCGACCGGCTGTACATTTTTTATACTTTATTAAAGAAATACTATTTTTGAAGTAGTTCAACTACCTAAAAACCATGCAGGCCGCCTGATCTAAAGTGGTCATTGCAGTTCATGTTCATTTATTATGATCACCATTTCTGAAGACTAATTTTTTTCGTCACAATTTCGCAAGTCGCAAGTCGTTGCATATGTTTGTATATGGAGAACTTCGTTCTTTACAGAAAGGTATACATAGCCACGCTGACATGGGTGTACCGGTCAACCCTAAGAACTATCTGTACACTCTTTAGGAATATTTAAGGAATTTTGAATTTACTTTAAATAATTTTTATAATCATCTTTCATTGTAATACGTTAAAAGGAAAAACAATCGTCAGTAAGAAATTATTGGATTCCTTAAAAAAGTGAAGCCCCTTTGTCGTTAGTAATAAATGTCTATAGACTAATTTACTAGAAGAAGACTTAATTGTCACAGAGCCAGTGGAAGATTAAGTCAAAGTGCGACTAAGTCACAAGGATAACAAAGACGCTGTACAAACGTTAGCCTGCGGATTAAGGCGTTAGTGGCGGCTAATCCCACAGGATATGCCGCTGCGGTAGGTAGGTATTTAAAGAGAATCCCGCCTCGGATTCCAAACGCTTCCTTAGTAGCGTAGCGCGTTTCCATTACTTCCACATTTTTTTTTAATTTTCATACGAAGTGTAGTGTAATAATAAAGATGGGAGAACTATAGTTCAACCAGGGAAGTACCACCGCCGCCCTCATAATCCGCCGTAATGCATTACTTGTTTCAGTTGGAGAGATGCAGTTGCCGGCTACACTTTGAAGCGAGGCGACCGTCTTAGTCCTCAGGAGTAGCAACGCATCTATTCGAGCTCAAATAGGATTTCGGTTTGTGGTTGTACGTAGATCATAACATCAAATTGTTTGCATACTCGTTTGCTACTTTTCCTACATCAAAAAAAAACATTTAAAATTATTTCAGTAACTAAATTTGGTTAGACGTAAATATGTTCAACCTGGGTGGTCCAAGTATGCTAAAGTTCAGTTAATATTTACTGTATCGTTGTTTTTATTGTACGTACAGATAATAATAGATAAAAAAACATATACAAAACTGAAATATTGGCTATTGCGTAATAATTAGGTCATGAACCGACTCCTCTGACATTTATTCGATTAAATCGATAACAAACGATAAATTCGAAAATTGTAGGAATAACGTACATACTGGTATTTCTTTTGAAATTATGCTAGGATTAAAAATCCGAAAAAAAAATCACCACCAAACAATACAATATTACAAAATGTGACAATATAATAAGTTTCCTTAATTTATATTTGTTTCGTAATCCGTTGTAATATTTTAAAATTTGACAATGATTAAAATATTGATATGCTGTAAAAAGGCTTAACGTTTTAATCTAAGCTGCTTATATTTGCTATGATATGATTATATTGCCTTAAAATTTATTTTGGATTATTCTTTATTTGAAATCTTTTTGAAATATATTCATGCACTTCAGCTATTGCCTTTTTCCAGAACAATTATGTACTATCCATAGCATTATGATTATCAGATACACTTACAAATGGTGCAAGAATCCCTGTATCTGTATCATAAAAAAACAAAAGAACAAAATACGATAAATTCTTCCAGGACAAATATCGTGGTATAATGGAAATGCAGCACATCCCAGCAAGCGCCTGACCGGCGACAGGATACCGTCGGAACAGTAAACACGGCTCTACCGCAATTGAAGTTAAGAGTTAAACCTTGTTAAGTTACAAGTAAGTAATAAATGAATATTATACGATAGACACCGATTTAAAAATCGTAAAAAGAATAAAAAATATATATAACAAGTAAGAAATGTATAATATACGATAGATGCCGATTTATAATTCGTAAAAAAAATAATAATATATTGATATATGTATGCTCGGTGCTGAAAATTAATTATTTTATGTTTTTATGTGACAAATCAAAAATATAATAAAAAAATCCATTCTGCTATTTACTCACGATTAACAGTTTTTTTATTTTTGATTGCCGATATTTCGAACTAGTTGCACGGCTCGTGGTCACGACTAAATAGTAAAATGTATCAATTCCGCGATGATGTAGTTTTAAATCATATAAATAAATGGTGGACAAGTATCTGAATCTCTACAATAGCGCCACCTACTGGTCCAGCTTTAGCAATTTGTTTTAATATTACTATAAAATGACCAATTTCATTTAATTTAATATTACTGTTAAATAAATAATTTCATATCAAATATGTGGATAAATGTCTCTAAATCTCTTACTAAATAAGGTCATCGCCTCTGTATATTGCATTTAGTAGTGATAAATCAATGGGTGGTACCTCATACAAGCCTGTTGTATTGAATACGTGTACGCAATTAATTACCGACATTAACTCTATACGTAAAAATTAAATAGTCTTTCCATCTATAAGTGCTTGCTATAATTAATATATTTTATGCATATAACTTCAAAATATAATTTTACCACAAGCATCAATATTAATGTTACATGTACATAAATTGAACTGGAAGACTGAAATCCTGTCTGAGCTCGAACGTAGATACGTTGCTACACCTGAGGACTAAGATGGTCGCCTCGCTTCAAAGTGTAGCCGGTAATCGCACCTCTCCAACCGAAACACATGTAATGCTTTCCGGCAGATTACGAGGGCGGCGGTGGTACCTTCCCGGTCGAATTTCAGTTCTACGATATATTATGCTTATCACTTCAATCTCATAAAAATATGGATATTAAAAACATGTATTGGACGAAGTCGGGGTCTTAAACTAGTATGTACTTAGAACGAAAGTTGCGTGTACAAGTTACAGTAGCTTTTACCTTACGTGAACATGAAAGCCATTATGTTTTTATGACGCAGAAAAACCTTATAAATTGCTTTACACATTTGTAAGGCCAAGCTCAATTGGCCAGCGCACATAGTTTAGGACATAGTACATTTTTTATGGAAACGAGAATTAAATTAATACTGCAGTTTACCTGATCATTAATAATGTTGATTGTCGGGTACATTTACAAGCGAATCGTTCTACTGAGGACTGCTTTTTTATGTGAGGAGTGTAGCAAACGAGCATGCAAACCACCTGGTGTTAAGTAGTCGCAGCCCATAGACATCCACGTACAACATCCACGAACAACCACAAACACGACTGAAATCCTATCTGAGCTCGAACATAAGTACGGTGCTACTCCTGAGGACGAAGATGGTCGCCTCGTTTCAAATTGTAGCCGGCAACCGCACCTCTCCAAGCGAAACACAAGTAATTCTTTATGATAGATTATGAGGGCCATATGCAGAGCCTTGTGCCTTATATACGACTTCAGTCTTGTCCAGAGGTTGTATGTGAGCCAATGTACTGCGACTACTAAACCACGTTTTTTTGCATAAAAGAAAATTTACAAAAGTTTTCGTCTTTTCACGTGTAAGTAACGCAAAATGAAGGGCTGCAAACCTATTCATAAATAGAGTCATCTTATAAGTTATTAAAAGGTAGCCACTCGTAGTATTAACAGTAACATAGCTCTTTAAATAGGACAGAATGACCCCGTGACCTACTAAGATCGTAATGAACTTTCGTTTACATTAACGCTTTCTACACTCATAGCCCTACACTAGGATTCCCTGTGTCGTGTTTGTCATGGACATAAAGACAAATACTCAAACACCCAGACCCAGAGATCTGTTCTCATTATTTAGATGATTGGCTGGGAATCGAATCTGGAATCCTCTGCGTATCAGATCAGAATGATTACCGCTGCACTGTCAAGTCGTGTCGAGTCGTCATCGATTTACTTATCGAAGGTAGACTAAGCATTCATATGCATGGACCAATGAAACGAATATGGAAGCAATGATAATAATCTAGTAAGATTTCGGTCTATCACACGGGCACCCAGGGATCAAACCTTGCACGTCCCTCTAACTTACCCAAGTTTTTTGTATATCGTAAAGTAATTATCACTCACTTTTATATAAGACAAAACTTTCATGCATTTTTTGCGAAAGAGTAAGAAACGGGCATACAGGCCACCTGGTGTTAAGTGGTCACTGCAGCCCATGGACAACCACGT
>DWON01000227.1:0-39160 GCA_018251015.1 Phocides pigmalion okeechobee | reverse complement strand
GCTCGCCCGGGGCGGTACCACCGCCACCCTCATAACCCACCGTAAAGCAACATGTTCTTCATGTATTGTGTTTCGGTCGGGGAGGTGTGGTTGCAGGATACACATTATTGGAGGCGACCATCTTAGTCCTCAGGAATGGGAACGCATCCGCGTCCGTCCTTCTTAGATGGAACTTCTGTTCTGTATGATATTGGACGTGGTTGTCCATGGGCTGCAGTGACCACTTAACACCGGGTGGCCTGCATGCCCGTTTCTTACTCTTCCGCATAAAAAAATAGAATAATCAAACTTTTATGATGGAGTATACTGATTCCGTAGCTCTGATTTTTATACAAACTACGATAACTTCGCTTTTATGGAACCGGTTCTTGTGAAATTGAGTATTGTATTTCAGAGCATTGAGTTTTTATAACAACAATACGTTAAGCTCCACCTTGAACTTTATAAACTTGATGCTGTAGAAATACTGTCCAGTTTAACCATAAACCTTATTTGATCTGTTTTTATGAAATATGGTTTTTAAATGTTTATTCCATAAAATTTTGATTGCGGACCTTACAATCCTGACGATGCAAAAAGTATTATCTGATAAAATGATAGAACCGTAAGTGTATAGTTATTGTTAATTTGAAATAATATTTTTGACCTTTTTATGTCATAAGAGTAGCAAACGAGCATGCAAACCACCTGAAGTTAAGTAGTCACAGCTCTGTACAAACATAAACTGACTGAAATCTTATTTGGGCTCAATCGTAGATACATTGCTACGACTGAGGACTAAGATGGCCACCTCGCTTCAAAGTGTGCCCGGCAATCACACCTCTCCAACCGAAACGCAAGTAATGCTTTACGGCGATTCATGAGGGCGGCGATGGGATCTCCTCGTTCGAACTATAGTAGTCTCAGCTTTGTACAGCGTAATGTCCAATTTTAATTCGGGTGTCAATTCCTTAGCTCTTAATGCAAAAGGTCTTCCCACCTAAGCCAAAAATAGTTATGATTGGCTATGTTAAATAAATATGTAATGTAGCAATTACTTCATTCTTAATTCTCATGATGCAGAGGTAATCCTCGCTTAAAGTGTAAGCTTTTAGAAGCTGTTTATTTTTAGATATAATTAGGATTATATATGTATATACAAAACAAATTGAAAAAAAAAGCATACGAAGTTGGGAAAATAGGTCTTGTGTATCCATGGCAAAAAATATTACATATAATTATAAAATGAACCAGAAAAATCCCATTCAATCCTATCTTATCCCTAAGAGTAGTAAAACAAGAGATCTATTTTTGATGGTCTCAATATTTTCAGTATCACTGTCATTAAAGTAGTCTCTTATTAGTTTTAACTTATTACATATATACGAAATAGGAAGCCGAGATTAATTCTACTTGCATGTGCTTATGAATCAAATAAACATACAGACGTAAATAAGTACAACTTAATATAATAATAATTGCAATACTGAAATAGATACGAAACACGCAAATGACTTATTTTATCGCAGCCTATCTTTACAGGTGTAATACACAAAAGATAAGAAATATTCTTGACAAAGATCTCAGATACAGATCTCAGTTATGGCTATGTGATGTAATGTTATTTGTTTACAAACACATCACATTCCACACCGGTGTACACGCATAATGATCTATTAAAGTTATACGCGGTTTAGTCGTGACAAGTGATTAAATTATTATTCTATCTATGACTCAATCCTTTGTGAATTCTTCTTTCACTCAACATTGAGTTATATTCATTAAATTCAAGTTGTAAATTTAAATTCTGGTATTGGCATAAACTGTAACGTCATAGTATTATTTTTTTACATTTTGAAGTAGTCAAAAAACATTACGATCCAATAAGGGTATCTACTAAGCTATCGCTGCCACCCATAGATCAGTAACCAATTCCATGATACTTCACAAAGAATGATAGGGCTATCTGAACATATATGCATTGCATGGTACTCTTGAAGACTAAGATCGTCAATTCACACGATATAGGTTCCCATCACGATTCAAAAACTGCAACTGGCTAACTGTTAAGGGTGACGCAAAAAATAACTCTGTATTAAGTATAATTACATAAATAATAATGTTAATAACAATAAATATTCGCATATTTTTTAAACTTAAAATTTTGCTTTTGTGTTACAAAAAAATGTTAATTTACAGACATTAAAAAGATGGAGCATTGTTTGTAAATGAAATCAAAATTACCTGTGCAATAAAATAAATCATGATTTTCATTCTCTTGTTGTAATTAGTCTTTTTCAAAATAAAGGTTCGTGGCTTAATAACACATAATACAAATAATTGTATAAATAATTAAAGTTCGAATTATATTAGATACATAAAATTTTAAACGTGAAAATTATTATTAAGTAATCGGTATATTAAAGTAAAAATTGAAGTTGAGTTTCTGCAATTTAAATATATGTCATACTTTTTTCAATCTCATATTTTATATTTCTTTAAACAATATTTATGTATAGACGTTCCCTGAAAGATGGGTTGGACAATAGGTCCCGAAGATATTCTATTTGCTGGGGCAAATTCTTAAAATGCTAAAGACTCCAAAGCTCATTAATATTTCTAATAAAGATAATAATATTTTAAATATAGTATATAGCCAAATTTATTAAATTACAAATATTGAGAAGCGCTGTGAGGCAGAAAATATTGGATTACATGTTTACACAACTAATCCTTAAATATAATAAACAAAGTCCCCCGTCGCGTGTGTCTGTCTATCTGTTCATGATAAACTCAAAAAGTACTGGACAGATTTTCTCACAGTTTTCAACAACAGGTAAAGTGATACCTGAGGAAGGTTTTGGTGTATAATAAGTAATTTTTGTTGTAACTTGGGCGAGAAATTAAATAATTAAATTCAATATTATCATTTAGTCGTCGTTCGAAATACATAGACGTTTTTAATTGTTAGTTTTTGTAACTAGGTATTGAGTTTAAGTAAATATAAACTCTATTATCCGAGCGAAGGTGGGGAGGGTCGCTAGTACATATATAAAAATATGATCAGGACTTAAAAAAATGACAATGCTATAAAATCAAGTCCTTATTTAGTGGCTGGGGTGTGTGAGGCTGGTATTTATATGTAAGTACTTAAAAAAAGTATTTCATTCATTAAATAATATAAGTAACAGTAAACGTTATTTTTTATTATATTAATTATCTTTTCTTTTAATGTACCTATGATAGGTACAATTACTATATACAATAAACTATTTTTGCATTTGTAACTTTATATAAAGTGTTTTATATGTACGTTACGCTAATAAAATCCGTTAATTTGAAAGTCATAACGCAAACATGATTACTTTATCTTTTACGTCATGAAACACCTATATATAGAAATGCGCTATAACCACTACAACTTTGACGTAAATTACCTGTCGGCATTGTGATCGTTGTTTATCTTATTAACATCCAGAAAGAAACTAAGTACACAACATGTCATATCCAATACTTCTATACTATAAGCACTTATCACTTAGGTTATAAAATATAGATATGAAACCCAAAAAAGAAAAACGAACTAAACGTAGGGTAGATGGATTAATCGGCCATTAGCATTTGTCAACAGTTTCGCCCGCCACCGCAGTTTCACCGTGACCACGAGCCATGCAACTAGTTCGAAATATCGCTAATCAAAAATAAAAAATCGTTAATCGTGAGTACCCGGTGCATAGTAAAATGTATAGGATATCTGTACGTTTGTGGTCAGGTGATAACTACAACAGTTCGATCAGGGAAGTACCGACTCCGTCCTAATTATCCTCCGTAAAGCAGTTCTGACGTTTAGGTTTAAGAGGCACGATCGCCGGCCACACTTACAAGCGAAGCGATCATCTCAATCCTCGAGGGTAGCGACGCATCTATACACGATGTCTGGGATGAGACTTAAGTCCAGTTTGAGGCTGGACGTAAATATCCATGGATTGCAAAAACTATTTAAAATCGAATGGAATGCTACTGGTTTGCTACTTTTCCAATATATAAAATCAAAATGTCTACTTTTGACTTGAAAAAACTGTTTTTTTTAAATTGCATCATTTTTTGACCACATCTATATGGACTTATATTTAAAATACCTTAACTAAATTTGTAGAGTCCCAAAAGCAGAGTCGTCATTATAAATAACGAATGACAGCACGTACATCTAATAGTGCAAGTTGTAGTAATAAATAATTAAGTACAGAATCAACAAATGTAAAACAAGTACGTAATTGATTATTCGTAGATATGTAATTGGCACACAAATTTATTTACGTATCACTATATATAACGAGGCATTCCTGTTGCATTGTTTATAGCAATGAGAAAAAAAATAATGACAATGAATTTGATAAACGGTTTGACCCATTAATGTGGTTGCCAAACTTCTTATTTGATGACATCTAACGGTTAATTTTAATAGTAAACACGTTTTACATATTACAAAGAGGCTCGTTTTTTAAAAATACAATCTATTTTCCGACACTTGTTTGATATGGAAATTACACTGAGGTTGCATGAGGCTGATAATTGACAGTGTTTTAGAACCTAAATTGACCCGAATCATATAAGTATCCCTAATAATTTACAATCCCAAATAAATTCATAGTTATCAGCCTCATAAATATCCCACTTTTTTTTGCAAACGGGTTTTCTCACAAAATAAGATCGACGAAGCCCTGGCCAAGTACGGATTTATAGATTTCACATACCTTTATGAGTTTTATGTACAACTCAAGGGCATGCAAATTCCCTATCGATGTTTTTAACGTTTACTTGTGATAAATAACTTCTAACAAACAAACTTAACCTTAACTTTCGAAAACGAAGACGTACATGCCAAGGAGTCTAATCGTGAGTAATCGGTATCCCATCACTAAGCTATCATTCGTACACCCTAACAAGTGATGTTAACGTATGAAATAAAATTTACGTTTATATTCAAAAGTGGTACTTTTAGAGATAATATCCCTGGATGAACACTTTACACGAACGATTAAAAAAACCTTGAGCCTAATAACTGCGTGAGGATTAAGTATATATTATATTTTATATATGCAATTTGGTCAATGACTTTAGTAAAAGTATCAGAGCATTATACCGTCGCTGATTGCGAAAACAATGTAGGCAATCCATAAACCAAAATGTTGTGAATTCTTTTGTTGTTTAAATAAAAAATAATTACCTACACTTAGATAGTTTTATAACAAATGCAGTTTTATTGAGATCAAGATAGAGTGAGCGTTTATTGAACAATAGTTATTATGTTAGAAGTCTTGATATAAATCGATCGGTTAGTGAAATGTGTAGCAAAAAATAAAATCAATTTATGTTAAGACGAATTCAAGTTATTGTCACATATCGATCGTATTACTGTACGGGTACGGAATTCGCCTCACAATTGTCAAAGGCCTGGAAAGTGATAGAACTCTTTAACGTTTTTCTACGCTGAATTACTCTATATCTGCCTTATCGCAGCATCCTTATCCGCATGTGTCCTAAAAAAATCTCATTTAAAAACTTATGACAGATTCACCAATTCACGACATTTAATCTATGGGCGTATACATCGTTTGACATTAATGATCCGGCATCGGTGGAATTCATGCTCGTCTGCTGCTTATTTCACTTTTATAAAAATAATTCACCGTGCCTCCTTCATGTATGTAGGCTTCCGATAAAGCTTAACGACAAGCCAATCAGACCATATCTACAAGCTATCCAAAGATAATAAGCAGGATCGACACCTCAGCGTGCCCTCCAAAACCATTTATCTGCTAATGGTCACTCATTCTGCCAATGACCGCATCCGACATTACTTAACATTTTAAAACAGTTCTACCAGTTACAACTTATAAGCCAAGCCAGCAATTGTATTGGAGACCCATTCAGAAAAATATATATCGGATGTACATATCGCTTCTTTGCTTCTATAACGTGACAAGTTTGAAACCTCAAGTTTTTTATTTTATTTGATAATTGAAATCTCCGTGTTTGATTTGAGATAGCTAAGGTGTTAAATTTTTGTACGTAATCTACAATAAACGTTAAAAAAATACACAATTAAGTAAAATATTTTTTTGTAAGTAAAAAAATGCTCTATTGTAAAATTTTGTTTTTTGAGATAACACGTTATTGAAGCAAAGAAGCAATATATATACACACACGTATGTGTGTGTGTTACAAATTTAAATTTTGTATCTTTGTCTTGGTTTCAAGATACACAAAAAAATAGTTCAGTTGTTTAGTTATAGTTGATACTATAATTGTAACAATGGAAATAAGCTGCGTAATAAAAAACAGCAGGATATAAATAAAAAAACAAAAATTAAATATAATGTTTCATGCAGGACATTGGGTTCTTTATAAAATTGAAGTAGCAAGCTAACATTCAGTCCGTGAGACGGTTAAGACATCAGAAATCGAACATGGCCCTATCTACAGTCGACTCTCAAAGTAATATACACGTATCGAAGTTCTACATACCAAATCAATAAGTTCAAGCCATGGTCATGATGCTTACCCTCGAAATCGTCGAGACCCTGTGAAGAGAACGACCTTTCCGATGTATTGTAGGTCGCACGAAGCAGCATTAGTGCATGTAAAGTGTAATCTGTCGCGTGAATGGCTAACCTTAAATCATAACATTCATAACATACTACTTCCCAATACGGTATCTACTGTTGAAGAAATTTATATTTAATTTCTTAATCGAGTCAAAATAACTTTACATTAAATTTAAGTTACTGGTAACTCAGATATAAAGCTTTATAGTCTTTTCAAAAAGGTTTAATTTGATATTCGTTCAAAGATAAAGAATTGCTCAATGTTAATTTATCGTAATATTTATTTACCATAAGTTAATTCTCTTTCTCTTTTTCAGATCTATATTAATTATTTCTATATTCTCCAATATATACACATATTTTATTTGCAGTTTATTTTTACTATAAGAAAATAGAAATCGTTATTAATTCTTCAACAATATCAAAGTAATTAAGTAGCAAAAAAATGGCATCTCGATTTTACGCTGACGTTCATGGAGCATCACTTTGCAAATAATCGGATGCATTCTAAATATATCGATATCTAATTTTAGCGCGAAACATTCGCACCGGTACATTCCGTTTTTGCACTGCAAAGACATTCTACAGAGGTCTGTTGCGAGCGCTAAATGACACCGCTAACAAAACAAACCAAGCGACCGCTAATGCTACTGTACTTAGTAAATGTTAACTCGAAAACTGCAATAGATATAATCGAAAATAATCGAATAACTGATTTTTTTTCTTCACTAACAAAACAAACGAAGCGACCACTAATAGTACTTACTATAAGTACTTAGTATACGTTAACTTGAAAACTGCAATCGATATAATCGAAAATAATAGAATAACTGAAGTTTTTTGTTCGCTAACAAAACAAACGAAGCAACCGCTAATGCTGTACTCAGTATGCGCTGACTTAGAAACTGCAATCGATATAACCGAAAATAATCGAATAACTGATTTTTTTCTTCGCTAACAAAACAAACGAAGCGACCGCTAATACTGTACTCAGTATGCGTTTACTTAGAAACTGCAATCGATATAATCGAATAACTGAACTTTTTTCTTCGCTAACAAAACAAACGAAGCGACCGTTAATGCTATAGTTGTTATGCGCTTACTTGAAAAGTGCAATCGATATTATCGAAAATAATCGAATAACTGAAAAGGCGCTTATCTCGGCCAGAGGATTAGTCTGACTACAACGAGGTAATGTCGCCAGTGTTTTGGGAACTCTAAGGAACAGCAATTGGAATGAAGCCTTTTTTTTTCTAAAATAATTTAAGTACGTATACATATATATTTTATACATATATTTTTTAATTTAGTTTAATTTTTACTTAATTAAAAGAAACATATATTTTTTTAATTTTAATTAAATAAAATCTATTGTAGAGATTGTGGAGATAATAGTTGATTACGTCATTGATCAGTATTGCCCACTTACCATCTGTAGACATACTTACTCGTTAGCTACATATAAAAATACACTTTAGTATTTGATTTGTGTAAGCAGAAAATATTTTCTTTCTTTCTTTAAAGGTGGTAGAGCCTTTAGAGCCCGCCCGGTCGGCACCACCGCCACCCTCATAACCCGCTGTAAAGCAACATGTTCTTCATGTATTGTGTTTCGGTTGGGAGGTGTGGTTGCCAAATACACATTAATGGAGGCGACCATCTTAGTCCTCAAGAGTAGGAACGCATCGCTGTCCATCCTTAAATAGAACTTCTGTTCTATTTGAGATCAGACATGGTAGTCCATGGGCTGCAGTGACCACTTAACATCAGGTGGTCTGCATACCCGTTTCTTACTCTTTCATAATAAAAAAATCTGAAGGCATTAATCAATATAACAGCTAATGTATTGACTCGAGCTGTTTGCTCTCAGACCTGTTATTTATTCGCGTATATTAATCGCTACAATGATCAAGTATTCGCACTGTTTTTATAGGGCCATAATGAAGGCAGAATCAAGCGAGAATTAATTAGCCGGTTGATTTTAATGCCACCTGGCTTTTGATGTTCAATTTCTTTTTTAAATCTCTTATCTTTGTGCTTGGTTATGAAAGGATTTTTTGATTTTGGCATTATTACTTTTTAATGAGAACCTTTTACCGATGATAAAGATAACTGTACGGGGTACTTAGGTACAAACCTTTTTAATTTTTCTTCATCTCGCGAGTTTTATCTTAATTTTATCACTGATGTATTCTTTGCTTTTGGATATATAATAGTGTTTATTTTATGCCTCCAGTTTTTATTTAATTTCTTGCTCAATTTACAAGAACAACTTAACTTATTATGCACCAAAACCTTCCTCACACATCACTCTACCTATTTTTGAAAACTGTGAGAAAATCCGTCCAGAACTTTTTAAATTCATCACGAACAGACAGACAGACAGACGCGATAATCATAGTTATTAAACTAGTTACGTAATTGCTATGCTGGCCTAATATCAGAATGATTAAGTCAACGTCATCAAACTTAAGAAATTCGGGTTGACATAAGTAACTTCTAGAAAGTTTTAGTATGTATCTTCACAAACTTTTCCTTTATCAATATTACAAGGGATAATTTATATAGGTCTAACATCTTTGAACGACGATGATTTTTCTGGATCCTAAAATGTTAACAGTGATACCCGTCTCTGCTGGCCGTAATGAAAATATATATTTTTTTTAAATTTCAGTGCGTTCGGGAGTAATGTTTTCCTTTGCCTACTTTACAACGATTTAACTATATAACTTAACTTTAGCCATTTAATTCGGAGCCTAAATCGCCCATCTGCAGCAATGATTACGTTCCATCGGATTGTCCATATGCCTAAGTTTTATTAAACATAAGCCTTAATATAGAAAAGTATGTGGACTTTGTAGGAAAGACATTAAACATACTAAGAGTATATTTAGCAATCAAATCTAACAATTTATCACACTTACAACTGAATTTTCGTACCATTTGAACTCAAAACCACATTAGTTGGCTTGAAAGATTTTTTGTTACCGCTATTAGACTAATAATTATCTACAATTTATTTTAGTTCGATTGTAAATAAGCCTAAAAAGGAAAACATCTGCGTATCTTATCAGTAAATTCATTACGCGTTCAATTGTGGTATGCATGACTAGAACGCAATGATATATAACAAAAATGCCATTGTCCTTACAACGTTCTGCTTTTTATTTTCATATCTGTAATTTTAAATGGTGCGTATAACTTTATTTTATTGAATTAGCATGCGGTCATGCATTCCACTTGATAATTGGTCACGGCTGCTCATGGACTGTTACCAACTGTAGATAGATTAGGAGTTATTTAATTTTACCTGAGGATTAGGACGTCAAATTAAGTAATTTAAGCAAGGAAACGTCAGAAATGCTTCACGCTAGACATTTGTATATATGCCCTAAAGTGTAGTCGGCAACCTCAACTCTCGAACCGAAACACAAGTAATGCTTTACGGCGGATTATGAGGCCGGTGGTGATACCTCCACGGTCGAACTATAGTTCTACCACTTTATACGTACATGTATGTGCAACTTAGAAGTTGTACCCATACTTGGTAGATCACGTAAGAGAAAAAAGTACTGGAGTTGTTTCCACGCCTTGCAAACAACTTTGATTTTTTTATTATATAACGGGTTCTCACGATTAACGCTTTTTAGTTGCCGATACTTCAAACCAGTTGCATGGCTCGTAGTCACGGTGAAACTGCGGTAGCAGGGGGAAACTGTTGACAGGTGCTAGTGATAGATTCTTCTATCTACCCTACGTCTGGTTCTAAATTGATATCCAATAGTATCCACACATCTGTAAATAACTCTGTTACGACTACATCTATAAATATTATAAATCAAAGCCTCCCCATCACGTCTATCTGTATGTTCGCGATAAACTCAAAAATTTCTGGGCAGATTTACTCATACTTTTCAACAACAGGTAGAGTGATTCCTGAGGAAGGTTTTGGTGCATAATAATCTAAGCTTTTTTTTTGTCAATTGGGCGAGAAAGAAATAGCTTTTGCAACGAAGTGATAACTGGATGCATTTATGAAAGAAAAATAGTGTAAGTAAATATAAACTCTAATAACATCATTCCTTACTCACTCTATTACCCGAGCGAAGCTGGGCCGGGTCACTAGTTTTTAATATAAAAGCTATCTGTAGCTTTAATATAATGAAATATGCGATTTCGTGCATTAAACATCGTTTGAAAGCGGACCTTGTTACAAGTATATAAGCATTTGAAAGTTTGCTATGCATATTCTAAGGCTTAGCACTTAGCGGCATACTAATTTGGAAAATTTCCACGTGTGAAATAAGTGCAGAATTGCTAAATCTCAAACTGCGCTACATAACAATTACATGTAACACTATGCTACGCTATTGACAATGAAATACTTATGTAAACCGAGAAATAATTTATTTTAACGAATAAAGATAGATGGTGAATACAGTAGTTGTTTCTCCTTAAGTACTAATTAATTAACCTGGAGTTATCACGGATTTCCGTAAAGTAACATCTGATAGTATTAGAGTTAATCTAAATATATTGGTTTTAACTTTATTTTGAACAATAAAAAACTAACTAAGTAGAAGCCTAAACTAAATATTTTACAGATTTTAGTGTCGTATTGTGCTTGTTATATAATACATAATATATATAGGAAAAAATATTTCATTCCCAAGACACCCCTTGTCATTTTAATGTAATAGAAGAAGCAAATGCGCACGCAGCCTGTCATGGCAAGTGGTCACTGACTCCTATGGGCATTTGTAACCAACTGTATTTACTAAAAGAATTCTATCAGATGACGATGTCAGATTCGATGCTTTTCTTGAGGACTTGGCGGTCACGTTGTAAGTGAATGAAATCAGGTTAGGAAGTGTTGTTGGAACCACTTTCCTTTTTATGCAACCGGCACAACAAAATTATCTTTAAAAGTGCAAGCGTTTTAATGCTCTTTGCGGTACATAGTGCGATGTTTGAATAAAATAAGGCTGGGTGGAGGTACCACTGCCACCCTCACAATCCGCCATAAACCATTTAATTTATTATCCGACCAGAAAGATACCACTGCCGTACTCATAATTTACCGTAAACTTGTGTTTTGGTTAGAGGTGCAGTTGCCAGCTACACTTCAAAGCGAGGTGATCATCTTAGTCCTTAAGAGAAGTAACACATCTACCGTATGCCCTCGGAGAAGAGTTTAGTCATGTTTGAGGATGTACATGGATGTCCATGAGTTACATCGACTTAACATTAACCTGCAAGTTTACTACCTTTCTCAAATAAAAACAGTAAAACAATATTTTTTCTTCCATCGGGACTAGTAACTATGCGTATAATTTTAGCAAAACGTCTTCTAAACCGCACAGGACTGATGACTGCTAGGTTAATGGTCCAATCCGTCTCCACCCGAGGGAAGCCTACGGTCAGTTAATATGCGGTTACACAAATTGTTTATAAGCCAGGCGAGTTACGACCAGACGAAACGGCTTGAAGGCGCCCGCATGTTTAATACAAGTCTAGTTCAATAGCTCATTTAACACTTTCCCTGCGACGTACAACAATGTTGTGTATTGTGTGGTGCAGCGCTTGCGGCTATACACATCTGTATTGTACGTACAAATCTGTGGATTACGCGCGAACACAGGTGGCGTTTTTGCGTCGGCGCTATAAGATTGCGAGCGGAAACGTCTGTGTATTCGTAAATCTTATACGATTGCTTAAAATACAATATTTGTGTGAATTGTGAGCATAACTGTAGAAGGTGGGAGAACTATACTTTGACCGTTGAGGTACCACTGCCACCCTCATAATCCGCCGTAAAGCATTTCTTGTGTTTCAGTTAGAGAGGTACGATTGCGGCTACACTTTAAAGCGAGGCGACCATCTTAGTTCTCAGGAGCAATGTATCCAAGTTTGAGCTCAGATAGGATTTTGGTCGTGGTTGTACGTGGATGTCTATGGGCTGCGACTGCTTAACATATGGTGGTTTGCATACTCTTTTGTTACTCTTCACACATAAAAAAAACTTCAGTCTCGAGATAGGAGCTCCACTTTAGTTTAGTTTAGTTCCACAATCCTAACTCGATGTAATATATATCGCTTCTTTGCTTCAATAACGTATTATCTTAAAAAACACAATTTTACAGTAGAGCATTTTTTTACTTACAAACAAATATTTTACTTAATTGCGTATTTTTTTACTTTTATTGTAGATTACGTACAAAAATTTAACACCTTAGCTCAATAGCTAATCAAACACGGAGATTTCAATTATAAAATAAAATAAAAACTTGAGTTTTCAAACTTGTCACGTTATTGAAGCAAAAAAGCGATATGTACATGCCGCAATGAGAGTGTTAAATAATAGACGATTCAGTATCACCAGATCCAGTGTCTTAACAGTATTTATGTAACAGCCGCGAGGCAGCCTTCTATGGAGATTAATAACGTTTATCAATAAACTATGACTTAGGTCTAAGTAAATTTGTCTTTTAATAACTCAAGTCCAAGTGCGACTGTTTGATTAATAGTTAGTATGTAATAATTACTAAACGTTTTAATATTGTAAAAATGATAGCTTAGTGGTTAAGATTCCAGCCTCTGTTACACAGATCCTGGATTAGAGTCACTGATTTTCGAAGCTTTGTGTTTGTAAAAAATTAATGATCACATTTTTTATTTGAGAAGGGTAGCAAACGAGTAAATCATCTGATGTTAAGTAGTCGCAGCCCATAGACATCCACGTACAACCAACACGACCGAAATCCTATCTGAGCTCGAACGTAGATACGTTGCTACTCCTGAGTAGTGTAGCCGGCCACCGCACTTTTTCAACCGAAACACAAGTGATGCTTTACGGCGGATTGAGAGGCTGTTTTAATGATGAAGAAAATCATCGGGGATAAACTTGCATGTCTTGACGAACTATAGCTCTGACACTTTTTAAAATATTCTATTTTTGGTCTGGGTATTTGAGTATGTGACCTTACCCTATGGTATATACCACACACGGTATCCGGTTATCGGATCTCGAGTGTTGAAAGCGTTAATTAATTATTAGAAAACGTATACACATCACATTAAACATACATTAGCACAGCAATCATTGCAAATTGTTATTAAGTCGAATTAACCTTTACCCTCCGTTAGAATAAATAGTTAATTCTAGCATAAATCACTGTCCATTCGCCACGTACACGCATTCTGTAGGACCTTTGATATGCCATTAATTAAATAATACCTTGGTTCCTTTTAATAGTCCTGCGTAATTGAAGAAATATTTAGCGAAAGTGGGTACTTACAGTCTTTTATCTCAGCTCATAGTTAATAGTCATATTGCCATAAATCTACTATTGCAAGTTAGGCGACCATCTCTATCTTAAAAAGTAGCAATGCCTCAACGTCCGACTACAAATAGGACTTCGGCCCTATTTGAGATAAATATGGGCATCGATGGGTTTACAGAGTATACCGACTTAACAGCAGGTGATCTGCACGATCGTTACCTAATCTTGTAACATAAAAATGGTTATTGTCTTAATTTGTTCACAGGATTCTCTATAAAAATGAGAAGGGTCATAACTATGCAAAATGGTAACCTACACACACATTTAAGACCGAAGGATAATTAATGTAAATGTGTTTCACACTTTTTCCCGAAATTAGATTTGTAATTTTTTTAAGTATAAATTCCACATTACATAAAAGGTTTGTCTTGTCAACGGCCTTTTCTTAGACGACAAGGAAGTACACAAGGATTGCATGGCGAAATTCTTAATATGTCCTTTCACAGGACCACCGAATCACTTGTGAAAACTGAAGTTCATAAGCGAATCAATCACTAGTGTATTTCTTATCTAAAGTAATGTAACAGATGCATACCCATACGAGTTTCAAAATATAATGTTCCTCTGTATAAAAAAGTAAAAACGATTACACGCATACATTATACATTACATAATGTTTCATACAAGAGCAGTTACTAAACGAAATAATTAAATAATGACACAGTACAATGTAGAGATCATCAGTTTAATAGAAAAATATGAAGTCGTATCACGCACATGTGCTTTTTCTTCTGTACAATTAGTCAAATAAGTAGCTAGTTTCTATGCACTCTATATGGCGTGGGTTATTTTTAATTTCATTTGCTATTAGGTATAACATGGTCACAGAGAACCTGTTTAGTCTTGCGTAAGGGATTAACTTGATCTGGAAGGACTATTTTTATATTATGCAGCTGGTTAATTGAAGATAATGTTGTGCAGAACCTTTTTGGGACTAAATTATATACCAAGTACATAATTTAAATGTTTCTTTTACTTTAATTATACTGTAATTGTAGTATCTATAAATATAAAAGAATAAGGTGATTGTCACTCAGGGATCAACGACCGTAACCGCTGAAGTTGGAATTCTGAAATTTTGTACATAGGTTCTTCATATGGGATACGCACTACGAACTGAATTTGGGATATTCGATTCCCAAGGGCAGTAAGATATGGACTGAATTTTTAAATGAATTTATTGATTTATTGAAAAAACTAGTCTACTTATATTTCTTGTAATACATATTTCGTAAGATAAAAAATGTGTTTAAAGAAAACATAATTAAATAGTTTGATAATCTTCATCCTTTAGTATAGGTACTAAAATGATATGTTTATATTAAATAGTACATTCGTTCGTTCGTGTCCATTTAAAATGTTGTATTTATAGGTCGTTAAAGACAGGAAATAAATGTGTTTTATCATTTCCTTAATTTGCGGTCGTATTAGTGTTATTTGACTTGAAATAGTTCGTTTGAAGAGCGCATGAAATTTATCATGGAGGATGTTAGTTATAAATATTATTAAGTCCGCATGATTTTAGACCACACTGAAATAATTTAATTAAATTCTATGAATACACATTTGTACTTATAAGTAGTGCAAGTACCTCAAATTTCGACCGTATTGACAATACGGTCGAATTTTTCTTAGTTAAATTATGGAACTTAACTAAGAAAAAATATAGTTACCTATCCAGAAACAAGAATTAAATAATCAAGATCTAGTAATTGCAAAATATAACTGATTTTGAAATAAATCCGCCATGAAGCATTACTTGTGTTTTGGTTGGAGACGTGTAGTTGCCGGCTACACTTTGAAGCGAGGCGACCATCTTAGTTCTATGGAGTAGCAACGCATCTACATTCGAGCTCAGATACGATTTCAGTCGTGTTTGTAGTTGTACGTAGATGTCTATGGGCTGCGACTTCTTAACATGAGGTAAAAAAATATAAAAAAATTACAGACTATGCAGTGTTCGATTGTACATTTTGCTTTTGTAACATTAAATGTTAATTTTGATAGCTTGCATTATTTCAACTTTGTGTTTAATACTTAACCGTAACTAATCGGTCCTTAATACGTAGGTACTGATCTTGTTAATGCCATTAAAGTAATCGCCTTTACTTAATAAGTGTGTATCATTTTTTGCGCTCAATTTTATTGCAAATCCTATCGATTACAAGCGAAGTTCATTAAACGAATCTAATCATATTTCTATCTTGAAACCGCCATTCGAAGTCGTTGATCCCGCATTAATATATAAGATTATTAACAGATATACTTTATTAGGGTACTTGAGCATGTCAACACGTCAAATTAGCAAGCAGCACTCGCAAAAAGTGTGATAAACATAATGATACCATATTGAAGTGTATCATTATTTCAAATTGAAACCTAATACGAATAACTAATGGATCAACGGTTATCGAATCGATTTAATGGGAAACATTAATACAATATCGGTTTAGTATTATTATTAGTTACGTAACTATGGTGATATGATTCGTACATGTGTTTATCTATATAATGGGAGATTAACTAATAGACCTGAAGATCGATGCACGGGTAAAAAATAAATCTAGAATACTAAAATTTTGCAGTTCTTTATATAGCGTGAGTGAGCAATAACAAAGGTTTTTTGAAAGCTCATATATTCATATTTCACATAGGAAATTGAGATAATATTTAAATATGAAAAAAATAATCTTCTTGCCCATTTTTTGGTTTAGCTTTCTTTCAATTTCCCGCTCATAGTATACAGAAAGTAAAAGCTTTATGATGATGAACAGCTATTTCTAGAATATGTGCAGCTTAATCAGTAATACTGTTACATCGTTAGGAAGGTCAAAGTAGCTGATGAACAAGTACAAGGACAGGTTGCGTCGCCACTTTCCTTTATAACTCTATGGTCAAATGTCAAAGCCATTAAATAAATCTTAAGATGTTTTAAATAAAAAAAATAGTAATAAGATGGTTAAATAAAAATAAAGTTAATTAACTTTGTTTCAATTTCATATTAATTTTTATAAGCAGATTTCAAAATTTAATAGTGAACTACGTAATAATGTAAATGGAAAACAATACAACTTAAAACAAAATTACATATTTTTTAATTTGTCTATTAAATTCGAAAAATAACCATAAAGAAAGGAGTTTTAGATTCCATGTTAACCTATTACTGTTCCACTTCTAGGTAAGTTTCACCTTTTAGAACGAAAAGAGTCAGGCCATCATATACCGCACTGGCCAGGCAGATTGGTCCATTTCAAGCACCTTTAAAAAAATACAGATATATCTCCAATCCAAGTTATATCCAATATATATCCAAGTTGCAGATTTTCTCACAAGGTTATCCTTCGCTGTTAAAGAAAGCAAATTAATTTTCCAAAAAACAGATGTGCTAAGCACTTCGAAACCCGAAGTCTTCATGTGAGACAATTTTAGCACTAGTCTAGTGGTAACATTCCATGATAGCCATTACTGCTGCATACTGCTTTTTCATGCTAGCTGAATTTTACAAGCATGAACAAGCAAAACTGTGACAGTTTAAATGCGCAGCTTCCAGTTGAGAAAGTAAATTTCCCCACGTCAAATTTCCCTCACATAATTCTGCTAATATATTAAGTAAAGAATTTACATGCGTTTACGATAATCTTACTTGTGGTACCCAATAAATTTCTTCAGTTAATATTGTTTTAATGAGTTAACGGTAATACACTTAAGTATTAAACAGATAGGTTTACATATCAAGGTAATATATAAGAAGCTATCGTAGATTTATGTATGTATACAAAACTGTAACAACCAATCTAGGAAAATCAACAATTGACTGATTGTTTTGCAATAAACATTTTTCTCTAAACTCTTTTAAATTGGTAATAAGCGGAAAAACACTTAAGTGTTAACCAGATCTTACATATCAGGATAATATAAGAGACCATTGTAAATTTATGTATCAACACAATACTGTTATATCCTATTTGGGAAAATCAACTATTTGTTTCGTCGTCAATTTTTTCTCTAGACTCTTTTAAATTGCTCATAAGCGGAAATTTGCTCGAGGAGTTCTCTGCGCGGAATTTTCTCCATATTTATACAAAGCTTGAGCATCACTTCGCGCATAAATTGTAGTTTTGAAATTGTCTAGACATCGTCCATTCAGCAGGAACATTGGCCAGTACATGTTCTCCATGATTTATGTTAACAATTGGGTCCTTTCTGAAGTGAAGTTGTGCCCACCGACTTTCCCTGCGACACAAATTGCCTCCATTAGTTCGTAATGCGATGTCACCTTCCACGATGGTTCTGGCGTGGGCCAGATCTTGAGGCACAGACATACTGTGATAATGAATATTTTAAATCAAATCTATTTATTTTCTGTAGGCCTACCGATGCTTACAAATAGTTAGTTAGATTTTTTAACATAATCTATAGGGAAAATTTTGTCTTTTTAAAATAAGTAAACATGAAATTTGATATAATCTTCAGAGTTAAAGGAATGAGCTAGGATCATAACGAAAGCCCAACGCTACATTAATTTGACGCAAACATTATTTTTCCGAATTGATGAAAAAGTAGTTGCCTGCTCACTTACATGTGAAGCGACCATTTTAGTCCTCTGGAATAGCAACGCAACTGCCACAACATTTCCAATAGAAGCGATTCTATATGAAAGTTCATTACAGATGTCCATGGGCAGCAGTGCATTACCAGAGGCGAATAGAAAAAAAATTACAGCCGTGACTCCTAATTTTCAAAATTTCTCTAACTTCGTGTTTAGAATTGTATGTTTTCTACACAAGTGTTAAGGATAAACTCTAGAAATTTTACATATAATGTATTTTTGAATCTTTGCCCTCTTCCTTTATAATAGCTATACCCATAGCAAAAATAATTACTTACCGTCGTAGTTTAAGTTAAGTAAAAAATACTATTTGACTACGTGTGTGGTTTTAATCTCACTTTAATACTTAGCCGTCCCCACATCGCAACAGAACACGCCCTAACATTTGTTATGGCGTAGATTTATTGGGTGCTTAAAAGGAAATCTTGCGTTACAGAAGTGTGGACCACCGGCATTATGGTCTCACTAGTCTCAACGAACTGTGTCCACCTGACTCAGATCTAGATTAGGAAAGTGTAAATTGACTAATGTAGGAACAGTACCGGTGTAAACCGGAAAATGCACTTGTTTACTTGAACTCGTTAAATAGTCTCTCGTGACAACTTAAAATGGTTTTGCTTACACAATGGGTTTTAGTCTGGAGGTAATATCGAAGAAAAACAAACAACAAGTGGTACTATATTTGCCCTTTGTTGTACATTTTTCTATTACACATGTTTTTTTGTGTTATATCGTGAACAAAAACTTGTTAATTAATAAACAAGTTTCAAATCACTTATACGTATCAATAAAATTCAATTTGCAGATTACTATTATTATTATTTAAGGTTTTAATATCGTTATTGATCCAAAAGACAGCGTGAGTTCCATCTGAAGAAGAGACGTAGTTATTACTGAAAATACGTGGCGTATTAATTAGGAGTACCTGATAATAGTATCTGAATGTGACGATAATTAGTTGATAAAGCCTGCTGATACATAAGGCACTCATCCAATTGTAAGACTGTATGTACACTTAGTAACGTACTTATGAGCGACTTTAGATTGAAATCCTTCGAACTCAAATACACACGACTATGAAAATATTATTATTCACATATCGTCACATGGATTGCAGTTTATTTTGTTACTTTAATTTCATAAATAGAAAGTATTTGTGATGATTGGACCTCCAAAAAATAATTAAACAAATATTTTTATTTCATTCAATTATGCCATTTTACTTTTTATTTGTACATGCATACTAATGGTACAATAATTAAAGAAAAATAAATTGAAACAAATACTTACTTTACATCCACATTATTTCTTAATTAAAAACTTCCTGTGTATATTCACAATTTCGTTCGAGTAATACAGTGATTGCGCATTCCTTCTTAAGTTAATTAACTCTTAAACAAAAAATCACGTATTTTTTGCCTACAAAATTATTAAAGCGAGGACATTAACTCCGTCGATCATAATTTTTTGTAGCCATCTTCTTTGTTTATAAATGTGACTGTCAAAGTCGGGAGCCGCTCAATCAATTATACATAATCATTACAATTACGATCGTGATACGTTGATCCTTTATGTGGCGCTTAAGATTTTGTGAGTACCGACGGATATCAAAATATTCTCATTAATGAGAAACATTGTGAATTTTATTGAGATTTTAAGTATTTCGAAGAAACAAAATAAAATAGATTGCAGGATGTAACGCTAATGCATCAATGGTGTGATATGATATGATATATGTATGTATGTATTACTATAATAAGGGTTTTTGGTGTATGGGTATGTGGGGGCACGCAGTGTCCTCAAAGTAACTTTCGAAAATATTGAAAAATTGCCATAAAAACTGGAAAAATGGAAGAATAAAAGAATACATTGAAAAAGACGAGTGAAACAAGAAGAACAAAGTTGTAGAAAATGTAGCAAACGATGCTTTCCATCTGATGTTAAATAGATTTAACATCAAGCGAGACAAGTCCCGCCTGATGTAATACGTGCTGCTCCTGAGGACCCAGATTGTCGCCTCCCTTGTAAGTGTACTCGACAATCGCACCTTTCCAACCGAAACAGAAGTTATGCGTTACGGCGGATTACGGGCTGGCAATAGTACTATCCCGGCCGAACTGACAATTCTATCACGATAAAAATATATAATCACTCTCAGTGTAGTCGCTATTTCACCCTGGAAATCATTTTCATTTTGTTATCCATCTTCAATTTTTTCATTTTTCCAACAAAACATGCAGTAAAAGATGCAGTAACTATTTGTACTACTGTATTTATAAAACTATTTTATTTTCATTACGCATCTTGGCTTCCCATTCATAAAGCCAGTTCGTCGAACGATATATTTTTTGTATTATTTTACAAATCATTGATGTTTATCTGTAGTGTTATTGGTTATATCTCATTTGTTTTGCTATCTACTTCCATTTGTTCTTACTATAAATCAAAAGTTTCAAAACAAAACGATAAATATACACAAGGACTTAGTAAATCACCACCGTATTACGCGAATGGGACAAGATAGCGGATCTTTTTATTCAAGCATATAGTTAATGTCAACTTGGGAGCCTTTGGCAGTAATAATTTTCCCAAGGATTTACATCCACATACTCTGGCACCGCATTTGTTACCTTTAAAATAAACCAAACCAGTTCTGTTACAGTTCTCAGTGCCTTGTAAGTTGTATAGAAATGCAAGTGCCAATTAATTAAACATTCAAAAAAAGGTTTACTAGGGACACGGTACGCTAATGTGTTGTCTTTTTTCAAATACTAAGTAGACGATTTTCGACTCAATTGCAATGAAATATGGTTTAAAATTTATATGATGTGATTACAATGTAAATAATACAAAATTTATACGACGAGGACCTATGCCTACTATAGTATAGTATAGTAAAGTTATGGTTTAAGAATACTTATCTCATTTTTTCTTGATATTTTGAGATATATATGTAGTACTTGTTATTAATAGTTAACTTTATTACTTGCAACTAGTTCGAAATATCGACAATTAAATAACCATTACACCTGTGAACCCTTTATAAAGTAAAACACATAAGGATTCCTAGTACATAACTATGATTATAAAAAGCATATAATAAATATTTTTGTATATAAATTATAGTAGTTTCATACTTCGTAGTGATTAAAACATCCGTTATATTTTTTATTCCTTTTTAATTGTCCGTACTATATTTTATATCTCTAGTACTTAAATCTATATATACATAGGTTTTGGTTTGTAAGCACATAAATTGGTTAAACTTACAATCCTTACATTACAAGCTACTGGTCACTTTGGACAAATACATCGTATATCATGAATCGACATGACAGAACAAATAGTAGGAATAGTGGTCTACGGTGACAAACGATTACTTGTCTGCGACAATTCTCAATTTGTCATATCGAATGTTACATTGGTCAAAAACTTCATATACAGGATGTAAAAAATCTTCTTTTTGATAAATTTTTAATTAATTTAACTACTTTTTCGGACAGTTTCCTATGATACTCGTAAATAATATAAAAAAATAAAGAGGTGTATTATGAAACCTCGAGAACAGTCAACTGCTGTTTCATTTTTTGAGGTGAGCGCCAGTAGTAGTGATGGCGGCAAATTTTGTTTGTAAAGAGAAGAAAGAAAATGTGAATGGCTCGTGGTCACGGCGCAAACTGTTTTCGCCGAGACCACAAGCCATGCAACTGATTCGAAATATCGACAATTAATCGTTAATCGTGAGTACTCGAGATATAAAAAAAGTATAAATTCCGCAATTACATTAGTGTTAAATCATTTATAACATCCATGTCACTAAAAAAGAAATAAATACAGTTTGATCAGTCTTATATAATATTTTATAAATATGCTAAGAGAAAATTAATCCTAATAGAGGAAACACATAAATAATAAACACACACTTGCGTAGGTCACCTCTGCTCATTCCACAAACAGAAACACAGCTGACTTTCACGAGACTTCATGACACCTTTCTGAAGCTTTTGACAAGTTATTGTTTAAAAGGGAGTTGATTATGAAAATCTGTTGCTGGCTCTAGTTTTTTTTTAATATTTTAACCTAAGGAAAAGGCAGACGGGTCACCTGATGGAAAGCAGTCACCTTCGCCTAAGGACATTTGCAATACATGGGAGTTGCCAATGAAGCGCCGGCTTTGAAAAAGAGGTCTTTTTACACCTTCCTTGAAGAACCTCATATCATATCAGTCGTTCGGGGAATACCTCCGAAAGAAGTTTGTTCCACATCTGGCACGTACTAATACTTTTTAAGGATGTAATTTTTTCGAAACGGGATAGAGAAAAGTGTGGTAATAATAAGTGTGCGAGCAATATTCAATTTTCTCCACACTAATAACTCTAATAGTATGTTTGCTTCCTGTAATACCAACTAGATTGTTCGACCTATGCGTAATTTAGCTTTTAATGTATATGCTGTTTTATTGCCTTTAAATCTCCACCAAATTAATAAGCTATCATTTTAATACAACGACCTCTGATGGTGTTGCTGTAATTGAAGATTATTGGGCCAGCGATTGCGACTTGCATAGTTTGATACGGTCTTTTTTTGTTTCTTTCCATTGTTTTTTCTACGGCTAAATATGAGGAACTGCTTTTAAGTGCACGTTGCCGGTGCATCGTAGGATTTATGTATTCGTAAAGCAATACACAAGAGCCCGTTAGATTTTAGGGCATGTGGTTATTGAGTTATTGGCATTTCACAATAATATCCGCCCTTTGGACTTAAGAAAATTGTTGAATGAAGATATTTATATTTTTAAGTAGTAGTATCATTAATCTTTTTCATAGAATCTTTAAAATACGTCCATAAAGGAATTATCGCCACGCTTATTTCTATATATTTAGCTTTAAACAAGCCCTGCCTAGACGAAAAGTTGCTATCGGCTCCCCTAACATTGTAAATAATCTTTTAAGTAGTTAGAGAGCTTTAGTTAGAGATCTTTCATCCATTCCATTGTATAGAAATTTCATTCCTTTATTATGGATATAATATCAAAACTTATTGGTTAATTACCAATGCCGTTATCTTTCTCTTCGAAATCGCATCATAACCCATCATTTATCCAAGAACATAAATTTTGTTTTAATTAGTGGTAAAAAGTTATCGTATTGTGTTTACTGGCGAACGATATCTATAAGGGCATATGAGTTCTTAGTTAACTGATTTAAATACAACAAAGTTAAACCTACTCGGCTTGTCTAAAAGTCTAGGATGAAAATGTGAAGTTTCTCTCCACCGCTGTTTATAAATGAGTTTACATAAAATTTGCCAATTAAAGGCAACGAGATGCATGGACATAAAAGGGAGCACTAATCAAGATCACTTACATGACCAATCATCGAGAGGAAAATTATTGTTGATATAAGACACCTTTCACACTGGAAAAGTTTTTTTAATAGAATTAGCGGGTTTAGCGTGTATTTTATGGCGGCTATTAAATACGCACAGCGATAAAAAATATTTTGTACCTTTGTACTTTGTACTTTCACATCCTAACAGCAGGATTATTTCTTTCGTAGAACTCAAGTCACATACAAAGATAAGTTTACAAATATACAGATATATAATCTCAATTTATCATCTAGATGTCTGTCTGGTCAGGGATCCAAAATAGATTATATGCAGAGCAATAAAAAATACTTTGTACCTTTGTACTTTGTATTCTTACATCCTGACAGTAGACTTATGTCTGTCGTAGATGTCAAGTCACACACAAAGATAAGTTTACAAACACACAGGCACGTAACTGTAATCTAAATATATTATCTAGATGTCTATCTGGTCAGGCATCGAATCCAGATCCCTTTACATCACACCGGTTTGGCTACCACTTAACCACGCTAATTATCGATATCTTCCATAGATATCATTACAAATAAATAACTTGAAGCAATATTTATACGGACTGCAGGTATACATTTAAATTATTTTTTTTTTATTTGATGTACAATACCAATAATATATTTTTAATTTAAAAATTGTAAAATTGCCATAGCTTTATCTCCGAATCGTTCAATTGTATATACCGCAGCGTTTTACAGCCACTTGTATGAACGGAAGGTATTCAAGAAATATGATATACGGCATCCGGTCTCATCTTTACAAACGAATCATAAATATTCTTTTTAACTACATCAGAATCTTCTCTACGCCTCGCACCCCACGACAAACGATTATCCTACTGAAAAAAGTAAAGAACTCTCTGAACAAGTAACTCATTGCGAAGAAGTGTTGCTCTATCATATTTTATGAAGTCATTTTGAAACAAATGACGAGCGTTGCATTTTTAAATGATATATTATTTCCGACTACAGATAATCGAAAAGGATTATTATTCTATACGGTTCGATCTTGGAGGTACGTCTGCCACATTCATTTCTAGCGCGAAGGAATTGTTGCTTTACTCGCTTACGTAGAAGGAGACTATTTTAGTCGTCAAGAGTAGCAATGCATTCGTGTATAACTTCAGGCTATACACGGTCCTGTTTCACAGTATTAATTATGGATTCCAGGATGGTAGCAACCTTACCATTAAGTGGACTATACGCTCGTATTCTACTTGGATTTTTTTTATAAAAAAAATCTAAGTGCCAACGTGTACACTGATGTTATATTAGAACGACCAACATATTAGATCGTATTTGTGAAACAAATAAAATTGTTTTTTAAATGTCTAAATGTATTGAAATAAATTTGCGCAATTACATGTTCCTACTATAAAGTAAATTACAAAGAAATCAGTCAAGCTATGTATTCTTGAGTTACAAAGGATGTGCAGACAGAAAAACAAAATGTTCAAAAAGTTAAGATTGGGATCAGTGAGGAATAAATCGAAAATGTATCTTAAAATTAGTCAAGAGTAATTACACACATAATGTTATTCAAAACTGGTTTGTATTTATTGAAATAAACTGCTTAGTTACACATGTTTGTATTGTAAGTCATAATCTGTAATAATTAATTTTAATAATTGTGTTACTGTAGTCGACTACTGCATATTTTTAATTGATAATTGAATATGAAAATAAGTATTATTTTCGCATTCTCTCGAGCAAAGTCGCTTAAAGCTAATCTGATAATCAGGGAATGGGGTAAACAACCGGCCTTGTACAACCTGACACTGGTAACCAGAGAATTGTTACATGTTTTATTACTCCTTGTTTCTACCAGCCTGTTTACTAATGGACTTATGACTAAGTCATTTGAAGAAATAGTTTTTGTAGCTAAGGATGCCGGGCTTCATTGACAACGTATGAATGGACTCCTAGTATATTTCATAATATAATTGTGTATCAAGTCAATGTTTTCATTAATTCCAATTTATACACGATTTAACCGCACAAAATTACGAGCACAAAATTATTTGTGCTCACTTACACTACATAAATAATCTTTATAAAAAATGTGTTCTTGGTTCATCGGTTTCGGTATTGCATTGACCTCTGGGTCTATCATTTACTATTATGACGATCAGCGTGACGCAGCGCTAACCATACTGGTTTGACACGCAAAAGGTTCCGGGTTCGATTTCCGAACAGAGAGAAATCATAATGACGAATTTAGATTTATATTCAGATTTAGATTTATGTGTATCTTCTATGCGTCTACTGAATCCAAGTGTGGAGCTATGAGTGTAGAAAGCTTTTCTTTTCATTATATCATCCTGATCGGGCCTAATCGGGAATCAAATCTCATGAGGTTCAGACCAGTATGGTTACCGGCGCACCACACAGGTCGAATGTTACACAAAGTTTACCAATTACTTATTATGAAAAATTATTGTTGTGAAAATGCGCAGTCTATTTCGTTACTTGTCATTACTGCGCTTGCGTGTAATAGAGCAGGTGAAATTCTTGGTACTGGAATCTTAATAGTATCTTCATTAGATTTGATTAAAGGTAGGTAATAGGTAAATACAGGATTATTATTTGCTTATTGACTCCGAATGTCTCTCGTTCCTTTGATCTAATATGAGATAACTAAGTTTAAATTCAAAAGACGTTGCAGCGTCTTCCTCATACATTAAACTATTATGGTCAATAAATACATAAGCACTGTGATGGTAGATGATACTGATTACATCTTCAGATTAGTAGCATTCCTACCATGCTAAGATCAAAACAGGAATCTTGTCATGTTCGGATCCAAATGGGACTTCTGTCATGTTCAAATCCTAATGGGACTTCTATCAAATTCAGACACAAATGACACTTCTGTAATTTTCAAATTAATATAGAACACCTGTAATTTTACGAACTAAATAAGAATTCTATCACCGTCAGGTCCAATCCGAAGTGTTCATGGTTTCGTCAGATCCGATTGATACTATAAATTTTCAGATACTCTCATTTTTTAGGTGAAAAGAGTAGCAAAGGAGCATGCAAACCACCTGATGTTGAGTAGTCGCAGCCCATAGACATCCACGTACACCCACAAAGACCTCTACTAGATACGTTGCTACTCCTGAGGACTAAGATGGTCGCCTCGCTTAAAGTGTAGCCGACAACTGCACCTCTCCAACCGAAACACAAGTAATGCTTTACGGTGGATCGTGAAGGCAGCGGTGGTATCTCTTTGGTCGAACTATAGTTCTCCCACCTTAAAAACAACGCAACGCCTGGCTAAGAAGAATAGTCGGCAAAATACAATACGTTCTACGGAGCTAATGAGATCGGTTAGATGTCTGTACGAAAATTTACAACCACTATGAGCAGGTAAAGTTTAACTTCATTATAAATAAACCCGCATTGAGGAAATTAACATGTCCAATAGCTGATTTGTTCATTATTCCCTTCACTGGAAACGGGAACGACAAATAATCACATCAGATATATTTATTGCTTGCTTTCTAACAAATCATTCACCTGCATAAGCCGATTAATGTTAACTATAACAATAATAGGGTTTGATTTAAAATAATTGTAGTTTAATTTATATTTCAATAATAAAGTGATCCAATCAATCCAATCAATTCAGGATCCAATCGCGAACATATATGACGAAGATTATTTATTTATTTATTCACTCAAAATTTATATCTAACATAATAGGTTTAACTACCTAATGCGTTAGTCCAATGAAAACGAAATTAATTAAATATTTAAAATTAAATTGAAATTATTTCAGAATGAAAAAAATATACGTACAAAGTTAAATTTACTCAGAATTAAATTTAACATCAAATGAATATATGAAATATGAAATACCACATAAAAAGACAAATATTAAAATCAAATTAAATATAAAAAAAGAAAAATACGAATCAAATAAGTTAGCGTCACTTTGAAATATTTTTTATTATGAATGGAAAGGTCCGCAGAAGGAAAAAAACTAAACTTTCCCTCTTTCGTGGAAACGCTAATTACAGCTACAAACAGCTAATAACCTCGTTAAGGCTTTGTAAAAACTACTATACATATGTTGATATAAATTCCAATCATTAAGTCATGCAATTCATTAATATATAGGTACTTCTTCATATTATTATTTATAAAACAAACAGAGATAGTATGTTTTATAAATTTAGACATATTTGTAAGAGATTTGATATAATAGATTGTTAATTCCAGAATCAAACAAATACCACGTTTGATCGACGCTGACAAGAGGGTTGGTTCATATCTCGCGCAGAGAATTGCGATTGCAATCCAGCGCGGGAATGCAGCTAGTGTTCTTGGAACCATGCCGCATGGGCACGGACTCCCTTTAGATTGTTTAGGTTAGGTTTTTATTGTAATTAGTTTTAAGATTTTCATCATTGTAAATATGAAACACTACTAATAAATAACTAAACTTTAGAGAAGAAATGTAGCAGTGAACAAAACAACATCAAAAAGTAAGTAATAAGGAAACAAGAATAGGAAACATTCATAGTTTAATTAAAATCCCTGTTAAAGTCGTCATATTAAATTAATAAGATTTACTTGTTTATTATTTCTGACGACTTTAATAAGATTTACTTGTTTATATCATAAGTTTTCCAATTAAGTTCAAATGAATGTTGATTATATTTCAATTACACAATTAAAGACGTAATATTGCAACCATCCGTAATCATTTACCATTCAACTTACGTAACGGCTTGTGATACTATCGTCTCCTTTCCTACTTGAATATCAGCTTGCGAGCTCGTTTGTTATTCTTTTTACAAAAAGAAATATATCTGTATCTATAATAAGTATTAGTAATCAAAATAAAGGTAGGACGATACTTAGTTGCGTATCTGAATGACTACTTACGCCAATGAAAGAACCATACTCATGTTATTATTCAAATCAATAATGAAATTAAAAAGAAATTAAAAGTTCAACATGACTTTAAATATAGCATGAGATGAGACGTGAACAAGAGTTGGTGCTTGTTGCTGATTTAAAAATAAGGCCTGTCAACTTATTTATTTTGACAAGCTGTGAAATTACACGCTACAAATTTAATTAAGTAGGTATATTTATGTTTTAAAAATTGAATGGTTGATTGAAAAGTAGTCATTAAAATGTCAGAATATTATAAGCTAGTTTTAAGGTCTGTTCTCATTTTCATCCAGTATTCAAATACAAGTTTATTGGTAATGCTATATCGTCGACCTAAATCGACTCCCATTATATAATCTAATTAATTTACTGTTTTTTTTCAAAAAAGGAATTCAAGTGTCAACGACATAATTCATTGCCAATTTTTTCTAGAATAAATTCTAGGACAGTAATCGTAACAGGTTGATTAAAGATAAAATTTTAAATCCTACAGAGCACAAAAAGAAACAGTTATTTAACAAATAAATGAGCAGATAAAAAACCAATGATAGTCAGGACAGACCCTTAGTTGGCTACGAACAATGCAAAAATAGTAAGCAACTACCTGTCCACAGGAAAAAACTCTTGACATGAAGGGTGGACATTATGATGGCAGCCGATTATTTATTAATGAATTGCTTTTTTAAAAACTACGGAGGCCTGCTATGATGTTACAACATGAAAAAGATTGTTCATTTTTCAATTTACTTGAACATTGAGAATTATGTGCTATTAAAGACAATTTACGTGTTAAAAGACCCGCCACCATGACACTGACAGCCGCGCGGACATTTTTCTACTCTGTGGTGACACGTCACTATTGTTTTAGGGATCCGCATTTAGATTAAACGGATTCCATAAAAGTTATTCTTGTGTCTGTTGTCTGTCCGTTCAGCCTTTTCAGTAAATTCACAAAGACACGGCTGTGACAGTTGCTTTTGCGAATTTACTGATCGAAAAATAATGTATCTCTACTATTATATTAAATTGAAACGTTTGTTTATTGTCTCCGCTTCGTCAACGCGACAATAATAATCTAATTTACCTTGAATTTTCTACGCATATTACCTATATCTCTAGTCTTATATATCATTATGTGTTATCAGGCTTTCCTACAGTGGTATTGACCAAAAATAGGTATAATTAGAATAACCGTCTTTTTAGGCAATATTTTACAAATTACGCAATACACTGAGTACATCAGGCGCCTATGTCTATATTCGAGCAAAGCTTTACGCTAGCATACGATAAATCTATATTCTATGTGAACTAGTTAATTAAATAGATAAATCTAACAGTTTTTCTCTAAAACGAAATGCTTAGGCAACCGAGTGTTTATTTAATAGGATAAACACATAAGTACTAATGTAGCCATTTTCAGTTTATACTTATGGTAAAGTTTATTATAAAGATATGAATCCCATTTAATAGCGAACGCAAAATCTTTTCTCGATAAAAATGAGATTTTATTGATAAGTATGAGAAATCACGTGGATTGAACTATTCGAATATGAACTTTATATTGAAGGTGTCAAGGATTCCTATGTTTTGGATCCATCACAGACAATTTGCAATTTGCGTGTAAAATGCTTGTAAACTAAACGAAGATATAACTTCCAGGTTTGACTTTAAATTTCTTTATATTAAGCGAGTCAGACACATGATAATAAACGAAAATTTATCAATACCTACATACATACGAGTACGTAGATATATACCCTTTCTCTATGGTAACGTTTCCGCAAACTGATGCTAAGGTAACTTATACACTTTGTGTACATACAATACAAGAAAACTAAGCCAATTATGTAATTAATGAAATAAGAAGGCATCCGTTGTAATTATATCCTACTTACTATGTATGTATTATATAATTGTATTTTACACAGTTATATGTTACCTGATAAGTCATTAATATCATAAGCTTAAAAACATTCGATATCTATTAACCTAGAGAGTGGGTAAGACTGAATCCGCGCCTCGGGGTTCAGCAAGACTCCCTTCGCGGCTAGCACGGAGTTTGTTTGTGCCTTATCGCGGCATTAGACTGCAGCACGGCTATTTAATTATTTGTTTTAATTTTATTTTTATCTTAACATTGTTATATTTTTCTTATTAATTGTTGCGTTGTGTTAGTGCGGCGATTAAATTATTCCTTTTCTTTTCTTTTCTTTGTAATATATATCTAATTTTTTTTTATTTTTCCTGTTTCAGATCAACCAATATGGGGTCATCAAGCCTGCTTCTTGCATTAGTACTCCTTGGCTTGGTTTCCCACAGCCAGAGTGCACCTGGATCAAGAAGATCACGGGCCGCATCATTATCTGATGAAGCAAACCTGAATCGTGAAAGCAAACTGCAAGATAAATTCAAAGAAGCGAGCACCACAGAACAACCTCAACCATCTGCTAGAAGAAATAAGGCACTCAATCTTTTCGGCTACTTCCCATCATTTTTATCATCAGGTCTCGATTACTCTGAAGACGACGACGACGACATCACATTCTCTGTGAATGACGATAACTTTGATGGTGATGACATATCCAGAACTATTCCTTCAAGACGACGACAACAGAACAAGAAAAAAAACGGAAACGCGGATGCTTTCCGGAATGATAACATCAACTCTCTTCAATACGACAATTCGCCCATTTTCTACATCAGACTACCACCTACTCCTTATATGTTCGTTCCTGGATTGGGATACGTATCGCAGCCGCCTTCTATCGGTCCACCCATGTCACCCATGTTACCTCAAGGCGTTCCACCTCAAGTCGCTGATCCATTCATCAATCTACCTCTAGACTTTGTATCCAATGGAAAACCAACAGGCGTATATCAATGGAATGGCGCACCAAACTATCCTCAATTACCCCAAATGCCCGTCGATCCCTTCGGATACGGAGCGCCGCAGCCCATTATGCCACCAGCACCACGACCAGGTTACGATGCGCCGTACAATACCAAGCCACAGGCAGCTCCAACTAATTCGAAAATTACCAATCTAAAAGGCCCATATGTTTTTAATGGAAAGCCTGGTGACAGCGTTTATGTACTAAGAGATACATACAACTCCATATATTCGGACGCTCTTCAAAACTTCTACCCTTAATAAGTTTAGTGTAATAGTAATCGCGTGACTGGCTCGTATCGAGCCGATGTACTTTATGGTATTCGAATATCCATGTAAAATTAATTATGACTTATTCATATTCATGACGAGAAAAATTGTATTAGTGAAAACAGTAACTTGTAATTCGTCCATATAGATGATTAGATATGATTTAATACGACTTATAAATATGTCGGAAATATAATTAAGACTATTTTAGTTATAGATGAATAAAATGTTGATCAGTGATTTTGATAAGCCTCCTTTACTTTCTCTGTAAGTCGTGTCAAAGAGATAAGGTCTGAACCGTTAAAAATTTGTTCGGGCACAAGACCAAGTTTCGGCATTATCTTTGGATCCTAGATTAAACTGATGTGATCCGTTTATAGACATACAATAAGTTTATCGGCGCCAAATGAAAGGCAAGACATGAAGCCGATCATTGAAATAGTAACACATCTCCTCTGACCTTCTAATCTAAATTAATGTACAATGCTACCGGTACTATTGTAAAATGCAGATATGGAATGCCTAGTTATTCTGTAGTTTCTATACCAGGCTTCTTCAAGTAATTTATATGTATTTAAATTCATATATGTATATATTTTAAATAGTTAGTTAACTAATATAATTATCTAACATCGAAACTAAAGGTTTATGAGGTTCGAAAGTAAACGTTAACCATTCCACTAGGTACAAATAAAATTTTGAGATCAATTACTATAATTGACAAACAATACTTATTTTATTTTTGTGAAATTATATCAGATGCGAAAGTATGTATACTAAATAATCAAAATTTATACATTGCCATAAGAAGCCCGATATTCTATAATATTATATATGTATGTATCCTCGTACGTACAAAACAAAACTTTTTTTTATTGTGAAAGAGTAAGAAGCGATCATGCAGGCCACCTGATGTTAAGTGGTCACTGCAGCCCATGGACAACCACGTCCAATCTCAAATAGAACAGAAGTTCTATTTAACGATGGACGCGGATGCGTTCCTACTCTTGAGGACTAAGAAGGTCGCCTCCAATAATGTGTATCCGGCAACCACACCTTCTCAACCGAAACACAATACATGAAGAACATGTTGCTTCACGGCGGGTTATGAGGGTGGTGCCGCCCCGGGCGAGCTCTAACGGCTCTGCCACCTTTAAGTCGTATTTCATGTCATTATGAAATGACTAACTTTTTATACAATACCTATAATACACACTTTGCCAATAACACACCATTATGATTCGCTGTGAGCGTAAAATAATCATTTAATGATAAAACGCATTTTAATGATAAAGCCTAAAGCGTGAGTCAGCGATAAAATTGATTTATATTCAATTATTGTTCTGTAACACGTTATGCAGTGTATAATGATCAATTACTGTTATTTACATAAAACATTTTTATCTTGCCAATAAAAGCAAGGTTAACACATTATATCTTATATATTTGAAAAGAAAATAACGATCTTTAAATAAATGTAATAACAAAAAATGAAATAACACTTGTAATTTTTTAAAATACATATAAAATAACAAGTTTATATTTTTTATAATAGAAATGCGTGGGTAAAATGTTAATTTGATAAATAACAATAACATGATATTATGATACCGGCAATCATTAATTTATTATGCATTTTGTAAATTAATTAATAAAATTATGCGCATATAATGGGTACAAATCTTAAAAAATGTTCGTCCGACCGTAAAAAGATTTTTGCAAAGGATATTTACTGATCTTCTTTTCCTTAACATCCGTTTTGTATGTTTTGAACTCAGTTACAGTAATTTTACAGTTTATTATCTTTAGTTCGCAAATATTTCATAAATTATTTCATTATTTAATAACCATTATTTTTATTAAAACGAATATTATTCCAGAGGCAGTTGGAAATTTGTATAAGATTTATTATTAATGTATCAACATAATAAACGTACTGAATACCTTTTATATCTATTTATCTTTGTCGAAATATTGACAAAATATTTAATTATTTACATATCCGTTAATTTGAACATCCTAGCCTTAAACGAATAATGAAACCCAGTTGTTAAATAATTATTTTCATAAAGTGTTTTAATATTTTTAATTACATCAAATTCGTAGATTATGTCTATATATTTACCGACTTGAATGTCTTAAAATATATGAAATAGTAATGTTTTAAATAAGGTAATATGATATATAAAACCTACTTTACACGTGGACCACGATAAGGTGAATCAAATGTGTGTCGAAAGTATCCATGACTGTAAAATTATGTTTTATTTATACATGTTTGTCGTTTAAGGAAAATATTGTATACATTGAAATTGACCTTCGAAACTAAGGACCATTAAACAATAAATAAACGGTCCATGTGAATTAGGGAAAATGCAAGGACATTAATCTAAGTTAAGATACTATTAATCTCGTATGAAATGAATATAGGTATTCCATCTAATGGATAACTTTAGTAACTTATCAAATCTAGCATTTTTCGCAGCCACTTTTATAACAACGTTAATGATTAACTTGTTGATGTAAATGCTCTATTACTGTCTGCAGAATACAAGATATTTGATAGGTACCTTATAGAAATGCATGTGTGTGCATAATATATATTGTGTCTATGCAAATATGGTGCATATACATAGACAAATAAGATGTACTTAATCTTTTTTGCATCTGTGTACTCTTGAGTTTATGGTATGAAGTTATTTTTTACATGCCGTTTATTTCGCCAATTAGAATTTACTTTAAAATGCCAGCGAACAAATTTCGTTTACTTAATTGATTATTTCAGTAATTTTACTACAGCACTGTAAATAATTTAATAGATTTAGTAAGCTATCTAATATCTTATTAATGCTCATTAGTTTATAACGAATCTTTCGTTTTGATTACAAAACATTATTCAGATAATCATTCTAAGGGTTATAGGTACTTAATCGAAATTGTAGACAATATTTAATTAACTAAGTAAATATATTTTTTAAGTTAATTGGATTTTAATTAAGACTAGTGTTTGCAAAAAAATTGCTTACCGACAAAAGAATTTTATTCTAAAATATATGTATAATAAAAAAATAAGACCACTGTACTATTTAACAAAAATATATATATAATTTTTTTACCAATTTTTTCAAATGACCAAAATTGGTAAAACGAAACATGTTAAATAAAAAGTTAAAATTCACTTAAAAATATTTTATTATCTTTAAGCTATTATTTTAAATTAGAGAATCCTATAAAACTGTTCTACGTATATTTTACTTATTTTTAAGCTACCAAATTAATGTAAAATGTTTACATACATTAGGTATCTAAATAGTTACTAAAATTACAACTGCTTTATTTTAACTCAAAGGCCATTAATATTTATTTAATCCCAATTTGAATGTAAGTAGAACATAACGCATAGTACCTATGTAAAAGAAGAATTAAAAAAATGATTATAATAATTGAGCATCAAATTTCATATAATTTCATACGGTACATTAACCACCATACCATGTAAACAATAATTAGGTGTGTAAGTACGTAGGTAAAGAAAGTCAGCTCTGATTATGGTTTACTTAAATTAATTAAGCATAACTTAATAGTTAGTAGTTAGGTGCTAATGAATACAATAAAAATATTATTTAATACATTGTTATTATTTATTTTTCCCAATTATCCTTTTCTACAAAATGTCGTATCAATAAGATCGGATTTTGATCCAACAAATATTGAGTTTGCTTTTATACTGCAATTTTCTAATATGATCATAAATAACATATTAGTAACTAGTGATAGTGACTAAACATTCCGCAATATAGGTAAAACGCCTATCGCGTCATTCGGTTCTACACTACAATAATTAAATCGTGCGATTTCGATATTTTGATTGAATGAATAAAAGTCACCATTGTACCATCAACGTAATCACAAAAAAGGAAATCACCGATGCTAAAAGTATCTATCATAATTGCTATGGTCTTTAGTTTTGAGATTTAGGCAATTAAAGAGGGTTGAACATAATATGCCTAGGAGACAAAGCCACGTACACTCTTTTGCCTATATTATTTTTAGGTTTGATACTTCATTTACCTGCTTGAATCAAGGCATTGAAGTCTATTTATTTTGTTTTATTCTTGCTAAAAAAACACGTACCACACAATTCTCTAACCTAGCATGAAAATCATGTACCTGTGTTTTTATGATGTACAATCTGTTTGAACGCAGCTATTCTTGGCGCCAACTGAAGGCGTCAAAAGCAAACATGACAAATACCGTTATCATAATGTCTATTCTATATCATCACATCCATTTGCAAAGTGTACCTACATAAAATTTGGTATTTTTTCGTGTCTATTTAATATTACTGAAAGTAACTTAATTGTCTATAAAAAACATTATAATATTGGGTATTATAAAGTTTTAATTTTAATAAAATATAATTAATATTAGTTAATATGTCGTATAGGTAATTTCGTAGCGATCTTTGTAAATACGAAACGCATTTTAGCTTTGCAAGTATACTATTAACGATTTCACTGACACTTGACGTTCTTGATAGAGACGATACATAATAAAACGCTATTTTCGTTATTATCTGTGGCTGTCATCATTACCACCTGCATGCTGTCAAAACTGTCAATAGAAATTATTTCTGATCCGAATTAGTACGTAAGAACGGGAAGAATAAAAATAAATATCAATATTTACATAAATGAAACATAAAAAACTACCGTTGACAACAAAAGCTTGTGCGTAATTGTTAATTTATGTCCACAAATGATACTGATGTTGCTGTACAAAATAATATGTGTGAATATTGGCTCTAATTGAGTGACGTACATAACTCGTGAATACAAAAAAGCAAAATGTGCAGTGTTTTGTGTTAACTTGTTGGAAAACTTAAGGAATTGCGATGTTCCGTAGTCGGAGCTGGTTTGGGGGAGGCTGGGGCCGTCCAAAGAACCCTCATTCTTTAGAAAGATTGAAATATTTACACAATATACTTTGCAAGAACACCACAGTGTCTGAAAGTAATCGTGGAACGCTGGTGGAGTCCTTGCGATGTATAGCTGAAATATTAATATGGGGAGATCAAAATGATAGCTCCGTGTTTGAGTTAGTATATTGTTTGTTATGTTTTACTTTTTTTATTTACTTGTGTCATTGTCAGTGTCTAACATCAACAAATCAAGGCCTACACGAATCCTTTTAAAACATGAAATGTTAATCACTAAACAGGCCGAGTGCAAATGGATATATTTCACACACGAATAAGAATTTTACAGAAAGTAAATAAAGAAATAAGAAAGAAAGGATATAAGAAAGTTTTACAGCTCTAATGTTTCCACATATTTTGTTTCACTTTCAAAAGTTATAGATATCTCCCTCAAAACCGGCGATGCATTGGCGACTCCTCTGGTGTTGCAAATGTCCATAGGCGACGGTGACTGCTTCCCATCAGGTGGCCCGTCTGCCTTATCTCCGGCTAAAATATAAAAAAAAACATGCATGTACTTGGCACCCAGTATGCTAGATTGACATTCACACTAACATACTTAGTAAAGAACATAGTTCAGAATCAACTGCCGATGCAGCAAAACATGACTTAAGGTTTATTGTTCTCTGTTCAATTAGGTTGAAAACCATATAATAATACCACATCTTATAACCTAGAGTACAGTAGCTATAAACTGCTTTTTCTGTTATAAGCCTGCTACAAAATATAAAAACAGTTTTTTTTATACAACTGAAGCAGCAATCAAACATGCAGTAAACCTGATGACATGTAGTCTCTGCATCTTAAAACCATCTGTAACTCCATAAGGACAGGGCTTCTATAGCTTTTATGACATGTGCCATGTAACATGTGACATTTAAATGAGTTTCGAACACATTATTTCACTGAAAGCAACCAATTGCTGTAATGTTGGTCCTGTTCTGCAGACTCATACTGTGAAGGTTTGAATACTTGAGGTGTAACTTATAATTATGATTCAGTCATCCAAAAATAAACTAAGTTTAATATTTAATACTTGGCAGAGATAAATGGGCTGTTTAAATATTATATTATGAATGCCTACTTTTATTGAAATTTCTATTATGGTAGTAATACAATTTTAAAAATTTTCATTTTTTACTATGTACCAGGTACTGATTGATAATAATTAATGATTTTCTATTTTTTGAACCAGTTGCATGGCTTATGGACATGGTGAAACAACTGCCATGCAATGCAACTGGTTCGAAATAGTGCCGATCAGATAGCGAAAATTGTTAATCATGAGTACTTTTACTCGAAATTGTGTATAAATGACAGTGGAAAGATTCTGATACACACAATTAGCTGTCTCGTGTACTCATCATCTTTCTAAAGTTATACTGTGTAATGTTTATTCATCAAGGACTAATTTAAAAAGAGTGCCAACAGTTTTTTTCCGCCGGCATTTTTCTCCCGGTCTAACTTAGCCAACAGGGTGCTCAAAGCCGATGTATTGATTTTACACTTCACCCTTGATGGTCCTTAAGTGTATGAATACCTTACAATGAAATAAAATATTAGAATTTGAATTTGAATTAGTACCTGGTACATAGTAAAAACGTACAAATTCCAACGTAATATTAGTTTAGAATCATATGTATAAAAATTTTTGCTGCATGTAAGTTACTGCTAATGAGCTGATAGATTAAATTACACAAAGTAATAATAGGTTTGTTGTGTGTGTGCATATTGATATACAGGTATTGTGTAATTATTGCCTATTAAATGATTACAAACTTGCTCAAAAGTAGCAAAAAACCTGTTTACAGTAGTAATGAAAAATGTATAATGACAAAAATAATTTTAGTTTCTTCCTGGAGAAGAATATGCTGTCTTACTTCCTCAAAATCATGAGACAAAAGTGTGGTGGCTCCCCGTATGTTTGTGTACAGTTGTTACAAACACTGAACATACTGTTTGAAAACATTAGGAATGAAACTTCATTATGTAAGTATTGAAATAATGATTCATAGAGTAAACATATATAATAGTCAACTCCCATAGTAGAGTGACCACTCCATCATAGCTTAAATACCGATATTAAGCGTTCATGTTCTACTTTTATATATGAGAACTTTTAAAATCATTAGTCAATTCTGCAGGTCGTAGAGCCGTTAGAGCTCGTCCGGGGCGGCACCACCGCCACCCTCAT
>DWON01000226.1:0-39178 GCA_018251015.1 Phocides pigmalion okeechobee | reverse complement strand
AGAACTGATTTTGAACACTTTAAATGGCTCTCCTGTAAAATTAGGTCTGTTCGCGTTGTGGCCCTTTTGTTTTGAAGCAGCGATATGTCAATCTTACAGAGGTTAAGTTAAGTTGACCAAACTAGGTAACTAAAAATTTGTCAGAGCTTACATTATGTAAAATATGTCAGTGCTTACATTGTGTAAAATAGGTCAATTTAACAAAATGTTAAGTTAAATTCACACAGTTACCTAACTTAACTTTGTATATCAGCATTTAAGTTGTGTAAAATATGTATTTTACATAAAAATTGTTAAATTTACCAAAGTGAATAATTTGATGTAATATTTCAGTATTTACATTATGTCATTTGTAATTTACATTACAAATATTGATTACAGTGACAAGGCTAAGTAACCTGTTAGTTTGTCAGCATTTAAATATGAGTTTACAAATATTAAGTTAAATTAAGACTACGGATAGTTAAATTAAAATTACTTTAAGTTTATTAAACTTAAACTGTGTAACTTACATTTTATATATCAGAATTTGTATATTGTATTGTACAAATGTATGTGTCTTCACTGTAATTGTAATTATCACTAGACGCCTTCGTTAATCCTTTTTAATTATAATTACAGTTGCGGCTTACAAGACGGTACCAGAGGGAGGGTAATGTTTTAGTATATTTATGTATTTATATATGTCTTGTTTGTTACCTTGTTTTCTAGAGTAACATTGTCTATATATAATATTACATGAGGTGTCAGATGTGTGTTGATTGTGGGAGTCTTGGTATATAATATTCAAATGGGGCATTTGCAAAATACAAAAGGGGAAAATGAAATATGTATCAATCAAAAATCTAAATCTAAATATTTTTATTCAAAGTAGATTCTTTACAGAACTCTTTTTGAACGACAATAAACTACCACTTTATCGTCTTTGTACACCCTATTGTCTAATTGATGGAAACTACCAGTATAAGAAAGCCAGAAGAAAAATCTGTGCACTCCATTTTGTTGTTAAATACATATTACATTGTATCTTTTTTTTTTAATTATGAAAGAGTAAGAAACGGGCATGCAGGTCACCTGATGTTATGTGGTCGCTGCAGCCCATGGACAACCACATCCAATCTCAAATAGAACAGAAGTTCCATTTAAGGATGGACGCGGATGCGTTCCTACTCTTGAGGACTAAGATGGTCGCCTCCAATAATGTGTATCCGGCAACCACACCTCCCCAACCGAAACACAATACATGAAGAACATGTCGCATTACGGCGGGTTATGAGGCTGGCGGTGGTGCCGCCCCGGGCGAGCTCTAACGGCTCTACCACCTTTAACCTCTTTACATAGAAGAATGATAAATGTAAAGATCGTATGTTAATTTTTTATTGGTATGTAATATATAACTTTTAATTGAAGTATTTAACATTTTTGTATTTGGTTCAATTTAATATATTTATTACATTTTATTTTGATATCAATATTGTTTTTTATATGAGTAGATAAGTAATGTTTACCATTAATTATGGTTATTTTTGAGTTTAGTATGGTAACTGCAGTTGTATATTTTTTTTTTTGTATATTTAAACAAAAACACATTTATTATGATTATTTACAAGCACAAAGTATTTATTAGATTAAGTTTTTGACAATATCAATATTACATATAGTGGAATTAAATGTTGATATTGACAATACGAATACAATTGTGAATGTCGTTCGTTATTGTTTATATTGTGTTATTATGCGACAGTATTCTATTAGCGGTGAGAGAGTTAGTACGGGACAGTTTTAAACCCTTATAGAGAACGATATTTCTAAACTTGATATCTACTTGGGTTTCTGGGAACCTGTTAATATGGTATTGAATGAACATAGTATCAAAGTACTGAACGAATACTTAACTGATCATTCGTCTCATATCATAATCCGTTTTACATGGTATTAAGTGATCATATCAAATATCTATTCATTCACCTGGTATCGTAATCCATTCAATACGGTATTGCGTGATGTTATCGAATGAACGTAGTATCAAAGTACTGAATGAATACTTACATCTTCATTCGCCTCATACCGTAATTCGTTCAACATAGTGTTGAGTGAACTTGACATTGAAGTATCTATACCCATTCACGTTATACTGAATGAATAGGGTTTTCGTACTCGTTCTATAATAAAAGGTATTAAAAATACCATATTTATTGATTCCCATGTCTGATCTGTAAAATTAACACGTTTACTTTACTTGATACGATATTGTCACTACGTAGTCTGCTGTTCCATTTGTCAGGGCTACTTCTAATTCAACTTTATAGATATTTATATAAAAGGGTATAAGATAATTTTATATAATTTCTATTTTTATAGCAAAACTCTAGCTAAACTTATATTCTTGTTATGTTAATTTTTATTTTAAACATTGTGTTCTTCCTGGGATTAAATTCACGGTCCGACTCGTAACTTGACTACCCTTTGCTAACAAGTTTAACACTTCTGACTGCAGTGCTCACAATCTTGTGATGCATACGTAAAGACAGCGTTTTTGTTCACCCGTAATCCATATAGTATTATAGATCGGGACAACGTTGCGGGAGACGGGAATAGATGTGGCTGTTCCAGAATTTGTAAGACAGCATAACGTTGATCGTAGTAAATGAATAATCGCGCAAAGAATCACTGGTACCCTTCGCCTAGATTTAAATTCAATTGTCACCCGTTATATGAATGAAGAAACTACGTTTTTACGTCGCTCTAGACTGAAAGAAATAAATTCGCTTCTGCATATTAAGAACTGTAGTTTAAGTTTTCAGTGAGAGAAAATCATCTAACGTTTCAGTATTAACTGTCATATTATAAATCTCTCTAATAATGTATCTAATTCTATTCTGTGTAACTTGATAACAGTTGCATCAACTCTTACCTCTCATCAAGACAATAGTCAATATTTAGTTATTACAGAATTTAATTAATTTAGGGCACGCAGTACACATTTTTTTAAATCATATTGCTATATATTCACTATGTACAAATTATTTTTGTAAGCATAAAACTAGAAAAGTACTATACATCGTAACGTAACTGTTTTGGACTGAAACGAAAAATAATGAGAGTATGAATGACTGGATTTGTGATTTGATACCAAGTAACCACCAAATTTGTAAAGATAATTCTAACACGATATAAACCAGCATAGTTATACTGTATGTATTTTAAGCGTAAAATGGACAGCAAAGGAATTTATGTCTTAAATAAATTGTTTCAAAAATCTTTTTATTCATGTATATTATCTATGAATATTATGGTTAATTAAAAAATAAAATATCGAATGCAAGAATCTGGAGTTATTTTATTTACAATCAAAATCATAATGTACAAACAAATTATTCATAAAATAGACATACGAAATAGGCAGACAGATACACAATTTAGTTGAAAATATTGCACAACAATGCACAGATAAAATGACACTATAATAAGTGAAAAGAAATAGTTAAAATCTGAACCCGAGTTAAGAGTATCATCATTGAAAGTTCACGTACTGAAAACATTCCTTAAATTTTGAAATAAAAATGGTACTTATGGATTAAATGATAGAAATTATCATTTATTTGTTTTAAATTTACTTTGTAAATGTGCAAAATATCTATAAAAAAGAGAATACCTGTATGCACATAAAGCCTTGACAGAATATATTATACCAAAAATACTAAAATTACGACGAAATGCAAGACAAATATTAAAATGTTTGGTAGCAGCATAAAATAGGAATGACTTAGTTTACTTTTAAAATATTAAAATAAATGGCACAAATATAGATATTAAAATTAAATTCAATAAAAAGTTACATTCTAATAAATCGAACTTCCATTTTTATTATTGTACGACATATATTACTATGGATAAATTAAGGATATTTACCGATTTTAATCTACTACGCTCAGAACAATCATTAAGTCAAGAAATGCAATCTGAGACTAATACGATACAATACTACTTACAAAGTAATACATTTTTAACAATAAAATAGGCAAAATATAATATAAGCGGAAATATTACGATTATCAAATACATATATAATCAAGTCATTGAAACATCGACCTATTGTAAAATTTTACTCAAGATTAAAATTTAATTTAACACTTTGACTGCGGCGCGGATATATGATCGGGTCAGTATTGCGGGAGACGGCCCTAAACTGGAGCTTGTTTGATTACACTGAAGTTACGCCGACAAATTACTGAAATATTTTATTCTTTAGCATCTCTGTATCATTTACGAATACACAGGCGTAATGTTCGCCCCCAGTCTTGTAGCGCCGTTGTAAAAGGAGCATTTTTGTTCACCCGTAATCCATACAAATTTGTCGGTACAACACAGGTGTGTAGGCGCCGCAAGTGCGTCGCGACCAGAATTACACAGCAGTGTTGTAGCCGCAGGGAAAGCGTTAAAGAAGTATATATGATTAACATAGACATCAATATAGTAAGTATAATACGTTTTGTAGTAATAGACACCGAATACAATATATTAATTATATTTTAAACATACTTTTAAAACCATTACTCGTGATAAAGTTTCAAAATCTTGATTTGATAGCTCATCAGTTTTTTAATTATTCATTTTTAGACAATAGGATATACTTGCTTGCCGACACATTGCCTTACACAAACGACATGATGAAGTCGCCTCAAGACCGAGTTCATTTGTATATTTTAACTACGGTGTACACTACAGTTATTGATTTTAGAAGTATTTTTATGTCTTTTAGAAGACAAGTAACATGATAACTATATTTTAAAGAAACACTTGTAACGTGTATCCATTATTTAAATATTTGGTTTCCATTTAATTTTAAAGAATCCTATTAAGGCCAACCGCTATTCTTTTAGTGATTTTTATCTACAGGTTGATAAGAATCAAACTAATTAATTATTTTAACGTTTTCAATGTCATGTTGCGGCTTATTAACAGAGCGGCATTGTTCAAATAAAATACCACTATAATTGCCTTTAATCGATTATTTCAAATGAAGAGCAATATACTTTACACACATACATCATTTTATGTGATAAAATTAGGTGAAGGGGACTTTAAATATGCTATTATATAACTAATCTGGTTTTATATACCTACAGTATTCCACGAAACCCTTTAATCATATAGATCACAATCTGTCACAATACTGAATGTAGTGTAGCTCACATCCCGTTTAAACAACCGTAATTCAAGGCAAGGCGATGTGTGATCTCTGAGAGTACGATGTCTCAGAACTGGATCTCAACTCCCATAAACCCGTTCAACGTGGAATTGAATGAACATAACACTTAAGTACTGAATGAATACCTAGCTACTCATTCTCGTTATGCCGACTGAAGCCAATCATCATATCCATTTTGTTCAGACCTGGAATTTCCAATACTTTTACTTTGTAGCAATATCTGATTTACTACCATTTATTTGAACAGACTTCTTTTAAGCTTACTTACAAAAATGTAATTTTAGAACAAAAATGAAAGAAATAACTTTATACAATATTGAATCTTTGTACTCTTTATAGCAAATAATAGACAATCATTTGTTATTTTAAATATTATAACAAGGAATTGGCAATCATTCGTTACGTTACATGATTATGTAAACTATAAATAAGATGCCTCTAATACATGATGACTTAAAGGCCGTGGTAAGATATCTGAGCCCCGCAACCACAGTACGGACGCCTGACCGCGGTGTGAAGCGAGCCCAGCGGGGACCGCACGCTAACACGTCGCTTGTGTCTGCGGGCTGTACCACTTACAGCCCAAAGAGGCTGGAAAGTCCCCCGATGAAGATATCTGATCCGTCTAACGAATGTCTCATTCAGTTCACTTGAAGCAGTTCCTAACTACAGAGCTCCTTAGGTATCAACAAATCTTTCACAAAGATTCATATACGTTTTAAATTCATCCAAAGGCGTAACAATTATTTAAAATATAGGTTTAACAAGTCCATAATGATTCTTGGTCAAGTTGACACCTAATTACAGTAAAATATGTTTAAAAATACGTTATGTAATTTTCATTAGAAATAATTATATATCGAACTTTAGTTACAAGAAAGAATCCTATAATCCGCTCGCGATCTGAATGCTGTTGATCTAAATTATGCTGGTTTGAATGCTTTTGCTCTGAATTATATTGATCTAAGTGCTACTGAACTGAACGAAGTTGATCTAAATGCTATTGATCTGAATGGTGTTAATCAAAATGCTATTGATACGAATTTAGTTAACCTAAAAGCTGTTGATCTAAGTGCTTTTGAAATAAATGGCATTCGTCCGAATAAAGTTGACCCAAATGGCACTAGTCTGAATACTGTTAATATAAATACTATGATGTAGATGAATTTAATCAAAACAATATATACGATATTGATATAAATACTGTTTAACTCAATACAGTATTTAAATTCTGTTCTGAGGAAAACATTATATCTATGACTAATTTGAGACAGCAATGTTGATAGATCATAAAACTTTACTGCTTATGTCGATAATAATGATAAAACTTTGTTTAATTTGAAATAACATAACAGTTGTGACTCATTCAAAATGAACATAACTGAAAGAAAAATAAAGTAAACTGTCATAATCATCAGATTAAAACATAAAATCGCTTGGCGATGAAACAGAAACTACTTTTCAAAGAAATTTACGCATTCTATCACTAAAAAATGAAATAGAAAACAAGAATACAGCCCACATTATAGTTAGAAGTCAATACTGTTTGTAACCATTTGCATATAAAACAAAATAACGAGATGAAGTCGATTAGAAATACATTGCAACCCTCGAGGTTGTCAAGATGGTCGCCTTCTGCGTAAATGATACAGAGGTAACCGTGTCCGAAACGCGTAAATTAAATCACGCTAAAAATGGGTGTGACAATGGTACTTCCTCGTTCGAATTATATCGTACATATTTTTAATACACATTTTAGCCTAACAAAGAGGCAGACGGGCCACCTGATGGAAAGCAGTCACCGTAGTCTACGGACATTTGCAACACCAGAGAAGTCGCCAATGCATCGGCTTTGAAGGAAATCTACAAATTTAAACCTTGTAAAAATCTCTAATGTAAAAGTTGATTACATATCCAACTAATATGGTGATTAGTAGGGGTAATTACTACGTAGACCGGCAAGTGGATCAACGAAAAATACCCTTCACTTCAGCATTCAGTTCGCGCACGTACTATAAGAACACAAAAATAAGCAGGCTTTATAATCCTGCAATATAATTTTCCGATACTTCGTTTCACATCTCCAAACAGCCTCGATTAGGTTTAGTGTCTTGTCGTAACGTCTCAGCGACACCTACACCAGCTGTCCTAGAGATAAGGACGCATCCATTAATTACGTGTTCCGATTTAGAAAATTTTTCAATCCCCTCTTCCCCCTTAGTGAGATGCCGTTAAATTTAATCCTCTCCTCTAACACATGTGTAATTTTTTAGAAAGTATATTTTCATTAATACGTTATTCATTAGACATATTTAAATTCAGAAACAGTTTTATTTACTTGTACCCACTTTTCTCCCTCATGACATTTGCCAAGGCTCCCCCTCCCCAAGTGGGGAAATGGGTAACAATCGACATGAAGGAACACCTCACGTAATTAATGGATGTCTCCTAACTTAAACAGCTACGTCTTACTGGTAAGCTCTAATTCTCCTTTTTAGGAGTTAATGATTTGTTACCCCGAATGATTTTGTCAATTAAATTAATATCCACACAAAAAAAATATTTTTTTTTTATTGATTGATTTTTTTTATGATTGACTTAAACCTATATGTATGTTATAAAATTGTAGGGACAGGAAAATAAGTGGTCACTGCCGCCCATTACTCCATACAAAAAAAGAAGCCCATTTAGTTCGTCACATGCACATGGTGCTACTCTTAAGATTACCTCACATGTGAGCCGGCTACCACAATATATGCCATTTGATAATGAACATAACTGACAAAACAATTTTTATCAAATCAAGTTTTTCTGTCAACTTATAATTAAATCTTGAAGATTTTACATATTGTTGATGATAATAGCCTTATAAGAGACTAAGAGTAACCTAAATACTTAAGATCTCGCCTTACATTAAGAAACCTTCGGCAATGGGCACTAATTTTAGGTCCATTATTTTTTCTAAAATCTAAAGTTTTCTCCAAAAGTACCCTATATCTTATCACTCTTTACTACAGATATAAGAATTTCTACGATACGCAAATGTTTGAAGATCAATATTCTATATGACTAACAATAGATGTATTTTAGAACACACCTATTTTATAAGAGATTAAAAGTACCGTAATTTTAAGGTATTTTCATGCAAAGGATATATTTACGTTTAATAATTAAAAATATTTGTAAGCACTTAAGGGTATAGCCGCCAGCTGTAGCAAATTATTCAAAATATTAAAGCGAGGCTGTTTTAAAATATACAATATTTATTATTAAATATATTTATAATCAGATTGTATATTATGTATGGTAATAGTACATTTATTATATACATTTTTTTGTCGATTCAACTATTTCTTGGTGCAATAAAGTTTCACGACAAAATGATTATTAACAACAAAACTGCCATAATATTGGACAAAAAATACCCCTCGATCTATATAATGTTCAATTTATACATCAAATGTATGTATGTATTCAAAAAATTTCATAATTATATAGAATTCATTTAATAAAATGAAAATTACTGTGTAAAAAAATGTACTTTTAATTCTGGGACAATCATTTTTATAGGTACTTTGTATTATATTAAAATAAAATAGAGAACATGTCAAGTAGAAATTATACAAAAATATGAAATAACGATTTCAATCTAAAATTATTAAAAATAGAATGTCAGCCAAACCATTGAAAATCAATAATATAATTATTCTGTACACATAAAAATAAAAAACAAACCATTATTAACTTTAACTAAATTAAATTAAATATATACGTATTTACATCAATTCCTGGACGCAACTTAAATAAACAAATACAAGCATAACGAAACATTTTAAAGGGCCATGCATCAATTACATAGTCATAAGGTTCAATATACTCACATTACAAAATCTAATAATAAAACGTGAACCTTTGATGAATAACAAATATAATAATAAACTAAACTAAATAAATTATACACTTTGAAATTCAAAACGCTAAATGTCAAAATAATAAACGATTTTTTTTAAATATCCCCGACTCTAAAAGGTTTCATATATTGTTGCTCTTATTATATATATTAATGGAATAAAAATAATGTTTAGCTTCTACTTTAATTAAATTATGTTTTGTAAAAAGTGTAAAATTGCAATGTGAAATCTACTAGAGGGTCTCAAAAATGTAACCTTTAATGTGAATGAGGAAGAATCAAAAATTAGAAAATTTGTTTAATATTATTTATACATGGCCCTTAACAAGTAATGAAACATGCTATAAATTTAATCTCAAAACAATAACAAACTTATGACACCAAGATACGTTCAAAAATAATGATCTTTAACAGAAATAATGACACAAAATCAAAGTTATTTGTGAAGACCCATGCCCAGCAGGGAGCCTTATACCAACCGCTCCATATCCCTTAGATACGATTAAATAACCATTTGCTTACAAAGTTACAAGGTCAAAGATTTATTTCTGAAAAATACATAATATACAAAATGTAGACCCAAATATATTTTTTATTAAAAATTATGAGAGCCTTGTGAATTTTTTTAAATATATATCTTAACTTTTTTGGTTACAAGAGTAGCATACAGATGGACAGACAGCTATATTAAGTATTTGCTGAAGTGTTTAAAAATCCACATACAACCTCAAACAGAACAAAAGCCTTTTTGAGGCCATAAGTTGATGCATTGCTACTCCCGAAGATTTTAGTCGCTTCATAGACAAGAATAAACAGAATTCAAAAAATTAAATTGAAAACTTATATATATAAAAGGAAATTTTGATATATACGAAAGTATGCTTCCTTATTATTCTTATATACTGATACTTAGACAAGATAGTCAATACAGTTGCAATACAGTTCTATCGGTAAGTTCTGTACCTCTATATCGGGTTAAAATTACTTTGGTTCGCAGTTGGCGAGGTCCAACTTCTGCCTCAGGACCCCGGTGAGGATGGTTTCCGCCTTCACGATCCTGGCCCCGCGCCGGCGCAGCGCCGGCCACAGCAGCTCGTCCGCGGGGCACGACACGCACAGCCACGAGTCTCCGCCCTCCTTGAACTTGCCTCCAGAACATTCCACTATACCTGAAACGAGGGTACTATTAGCTGACTGCAGAAGGAGGTACACTTACACCACGCATGAGCGTTGAAAATGGAAAAATAAATTAATTTTGATGTGCCACTCTATATGTATGACTGAGGTATAAGAATATTATTTTTCCTTTACGCAAAGATAGAGCCACCTGGTTCAAAATGGTAGCTGTATCCTATAGACATCCACACACAAACTCAAATAGGACTGAAGCCCTATTTGGGTCCATATATAGCTACGCATATGATGCATTGCTACATCTGTTGACTAAGATGGTCGCCTTGAATCTAAATGTATCCTGCAGTCGGCAGACGCATTTCTCCAACTGAAACACAAGATTTGCTTCGCCGTGGATTATGAAGGCAGCGATGGTACCTCTCCGATTGAACTATGGTAAAACTTAGATTAATTAATGCAAAATAATTTATTGGCCTAAAGTAAATACCTTTCATGTCGTCTCCATTGGGTGTGGCGTGTGGAGTGCAGGATACGTTGTATCCTTTCAAAAAGTTGCGCCGGCCCGTAAGGACCTGCCGTAGGCTGAATTTGAACCGCTTCTCTGTCTCCTCGTCTTTCATTAGGTACAGCCATGGATCTGGATACAGAAAGCATTTTTTAAAATATATATTTGTAGCAACATATATCAGGGTAACAATAGAGCTGCAATGTTGGATGTATTGGATTATTGATTTCTGAATGTGTAAAACCGCGGGAAAAGCTAGTATGTAATAATGCCAACAATCAGTTAAGTATATGTCATATCATTTAGCTTAAGTCACTAATTTTCCCGTTAAAGAAATACAAACAAATATATATTTTTTTACTTATTCCTATAAAAAGATAAAGATATCAATTTTGTTCTCACCGACAATCATGTTGGCATCAGCGCAAGCTTGCACCCAGTTGGGTCCAACTATAGGCTTCCCCAGCCCAACTGCACACAGTAACTTGTAGGTCCTCCTGATTTGCATGGTCAACACCACGGTGCAAGCCTTCACGTCAGTTGCTATCACAGCTCCTGTAGAATCAATAACATTGTTAGTTTCAATTTACAACTATACATATAATAAAAATGTAACTTATCGCTGTCTTTCCATGGCAAATATATTTAAAGTTCATAATGGGGTGCCTTTATAAACGCAGGAGAACCCAAAATATTTTTTTTTCACTTTGCCTGTGTCTGTTCACGCATGCTAATATCAGAAATGGCTTATGAGCCGCAGTCAAAATGTTAAAGCGAATCTTACCTAAACACACCAACTTTTCGTTAACTGGATTGCAAGGGAAAGCAGTTAGTAAGACATGGTGAGTTTTTATGCCCCTAGTTGGTGTGGGTTTGGTTGATGTGCTTGAGAATTTCCCTCTTTTTGATTGCGGAGCTAATGTTTCAGAACTCGCCACTCTTTTTAAACCACAATGAGAAACCACTCCACTTTCAGATAATACATTGATGGAAGTGCTTTCATCACGATTTCTTGATTTCTTACTGCTTTTAGTTTCAGGATTATTTTTTTCTGATTTTTTACTTTCTTTCTTCTCTTTAGACTTCCGTGATTTTTCGATATTATAGTTATTTTTGTTTTTTGGAGATATCTGTATTATCATCTTTTCTAATGGAGGATGACTGAGTTTCCTATTCACATTCGCAGGAGATTCAAATGCCTCTCCGGATGCATTATAACTAACGCTGTGATCATTTGTTGATTTGGTATTTCTAGAACTTAAACTTCTAAAAGAAATAGTGTATATGTTATCTGATTTGTGTTTGTCTTTCTTTTTCGTGTCCTTCTGTGTTTTTTTCTTCCTATCTTCAATCTTATCTTGGCCAGCTTGTTGACGTTTGCTACGTCTAAGTACTGGTTCCGAGGGCACAGTTAAGTCAAATGTTTCTATTTCTGTTTCTCGGCTGCTATGTTTATGACTGTACATCTTTTTTCTGTCCTGAGACCTGGTCTTGATCTTGACCACCTTAGATACCGCTGTATCATTATTTTCCCTTCCACTTTTACTTCTAGTATTTCGTCGGCTTCTTTTCGAAGAATCTTTTGACTCAGCATTTACATCTATGTCTGCATCCACAGGCTTAACTCTTTTTGATCTTGGTTCCTTGAACATAGCCTTGATATTTTGTTGTTTCAACTCCTTTTCATTGCTATGGAGTAGTTTTTGTTCTTTAGATGGTTCACCGTTGCTTTCTCGTTTACTCCGTTCTTGAATGTTTTGCGATTTGTTGTCTTTCACGTCTGGATCATTCCTACTTTTTTTGCTTTTGGCTTTCTCCACCTTACTTCGAAGACGTGTTAGATTAAACTGTACCACTTCATTGTCGATCTCCTGCTTATTATCTAATCCAAGTTTCGATTGAAGGATTTTTTGCGCTTTCGTTTTGTTGGTATCATCACTTTCTAACACTTTTGTCGTAGGCTTACGTATTCTTGTTACAACCCGGGTTGGTAAAGTATTAACATCAAATTTCTTCGATAAATCTTGTTTTACATTTCGTTTTTTCCTTCTATGAAAAAACGCTGAACCACTCTCATTCATATCATCTTGATCTTCGGATCCTTCAAAGCCGTCCGAAGATTCTGTTTCATTTACTTTTGTAGACACAAATTTGCAAGATTTTATGTCCTGACTATTTGGTAAATCGATTGTTAAAAATTTAGAAGGATTAAATTTTTTAGGTGTGTCTAAGTCGGAACTATCGCTAGACCCCTTTTTAGATAATGGGTCAGCGTCTAACCCAATCACTTCCCGTATTTGTTCTTTTGACAGTTTCGATACAAATGCTTGAATTTTTTCAGTACCATCACTCTCTTCTGAAGACTGTTGTGCAATTAGAATATCTGTGGATGGTTTGTTTTGTTCTTTCTTTGACTCAGAAGTATCAGTATTCAATTTAGTTTGAGAACACAAGTCGTTAAATATTTGCTGTGTTGCTGCATAATAATTCTCATCTTCTTCATCTTTATTTTCAACACTGGTTTCCTTTGGTAAAACTGGTGAACAACTAGAATTATTTGTTTTTACCTCTTTTCTCTTCAATCGAAGTTTGGAACGTGGCACTTTAAATGGACTTTCGAAACTTGTATCCTTAGAACTTTGATGATCATCAGCAATGGCATCTATTACTTGAGTCTCCAGGTCCTCAAAAAGTAATGGCTGATTCGTCTCTTTTGGTTGCTGTTTTTCGTTATCAAGATTAGGACATTCTTCAATAACTTGCGTGAGCATATCTTCGAATGGAACATCATTGTCAACTTTACCAATTTCTTTATCATCATCCCCTATAACTTGTGTTTGTAAATCTTCGAAACGATTGCCGTTACCCGAATAGTTAACCTTAGATCTATTTTGACTGATTTCTATTATATCATCCTCACAGTCGGTAACATCATCATCGCTTTGATTTTTATTAAGTATATTCAATTCTGTTGTTTTAACATTCAGTTCAATCATGTGATCTTCGCAATCCGTCACATCGTCATCATTGAGAGGTATTTTAGGCACCTGTTGTGATAGACTTATGTGTATGTCTTCGCAATCTGTCGAGCTGTCCGAATCATTTAAAATAATGTTTTTATTATTTTTATTTATTTCAGCATTAGTTGCCTTCGACTCTGCTTCTTTTGTAGCAATTGTATGTGATGTTGATTGTTGAATTTCATATGAATCTGATTGCAATATTGGTTGCGATCCGCTATTTTCGTGTAATGGTTGACTGTCAACATCATCAAAACATATTTCTTCATCAGAACTATTCAATTTACTATTTGTTCTATTACAGGCCGTTCCCTGCATTGACTTCCCATTTTCCGTAGTTTTAGCTACTGATAGTGATTGCAAACTCTTGCGTTTTTCCTCTGTTATTACTTGTATCTCTGCATCAAATATGTTTGTGTTTTTCTCTGTTGCATACAAATTCAATTGCACATTATTTTGCTCTTTCACTTTATACACTTCGGGTAAGTTTACTACATTTGGTAGTTGTGTATTAGCGTCATATATTGAAACAGATGTTTGACTATTTTCATCAAAATTGGGAGGTTGAGTTGCCATATCAAAAATGTCATTTACAGGTGTCAGGTTACTATATGCTTCCTTAGGGGATACAGACGCTTTGCTGACTTTTTCACCGGTATTGACTTCAAAGTGTGAGCTAAAGGAATCAGATTTTTTAGATGAATTCCAATAAACATTATCAATCTTATTTGTCCCAACCGGCTGAATCCCAATATTCTTTCCTGATGGTTTTGTAATGTTTCTATGTGGATTTGAATTACAATTTATTTTATTAGTTTGCGACTGACCGATTATGGAGTCATCCTGTAAAAGGACATTAAAAGAATATTATTTTGAAAGTAAATGAAAAGCATTTAATAATCTCTTCTTAAAGGAAAATTCTAATAAACTCAGAAATATAAATAAAAAGTTAGTCTTAAGTACCCCTTACATAGTCAAATTACATAGAAAAGTATTTAGCTTTGGATGCACTAGAAGACAAAAAATATTTTAATGGCAAATTTACCCTGTCGCTAACATCAGGTGATTCTGGTATCATTCTAACTGGTACATTTTTTATTTTAGAGATATGCCGTGTATTGACCGGGGTCTCAGGAATATCAACTGCTTGTGTCAAGGGCATGTCGTCAGCCTCCTCTAGCAGTCTAAAGACGCCAAATACTAATCCAAATTGTACAGTGTCGCCATTTTTCATAGGCTGAGGTAAATATGGCAGTAATGTAACCTGCAAAATAAAAAGATAATAGTTTTTTTTTTTTAACAGGCATAGCTAGCGAGGTCAGTTAATATTAAACTGTTACTGCTGCCTATAGATTTCGCAACTATTCATGTATTATAGATGCGGTACTATTCCTCTGTACTAAGATAGAGCGCCCCTACAAAGGAAGTCTGCCTCATCACTCCTCGCAGAACACAACAGCAATAAGCAGATTATTAATGAAATTTATTAAAGCAGAAATAGGTGTGGCAAATAATACCACCATTAAAAATCTAAAGAATTATGTAGGTGGCGCTCTGGCCCTCACGGCGTATGAGGAGCGTCCCCCGGGTGGCGGATGGGGGGAAGTCGGTAGTACAGCCTAGCTACGCTTCCGGCTAAGTCCGATGGACTCGTTGACTAACGAAGGGTGTGGTCCTCCAGCAATATGGGGGTTGTGCGGCGGGTTAACACCCCGCCCACGGAAAAAATCAACGTTATAAACGCAAGGAATAATAATAATGCAACCTAATTTTACTGCAAGTAATAATGAAACCATGATAAGAAGATAGGTAAGATACGGCTATTAATTCATTGTCTCTGAATAGACTAGAAGTTGCGTTTGAAGTCGATCGTAGTAGCTTTACTAGTCCTGCTTAACTTAACTACGTTGTAATGCCTTGTAGGACAACGCTGTATCACATCATTCAGACACATTGATGCTATTATGTAATATTTATAAGGAATACTATACTTTCGAATCCTAGGTTCTTAATTATTCTTTTATGTAATAGAAGTAACAAACGAGCATGTAAGTTTAAATGATGTGTGATGAGCCGCGCCTGTTATCCATGGATATTCGTAACTATCACAAGTCCACAGTTACTTCTGAGTAGGTTCCAAGACGGAACCTCACACAATAAATGCCTCGCAAAACTGCATAGACATGACGATTGAAAAAGAATAAGTGCTTCACTAAGTTACGTTACGTTGGCAGGTATAGTTCCGGCAGTGATGCCACCGCAGGCGAACATCAAAGTATTCCACATAGTTCACTATGTTTGGTGATCCAAGCGTTCAGTAACCGGAGCGACGTAGACAGATGGTCCCCCCCGGCGCGGAGGAGCTCGATAAATATTGTATTAATAAAGTCGTCGTTATCAAAGACGTAGGGCCCACCGTTATCGCGGGATGCCAAGCAAACAACGCCGCGAGGTTTATGAGAGGCGGGCCCGCGCCGGAAATTCTCGCTCTAAGCACAGTTTGAATTCATATGTCAAAGCTCGATATTAAGCTAGTTAGTAAATTACACCTTCATAGCCGCCATGGGTACAGAAGAAAATGATAAATCAAATGTATAAAAACATTTTTGAGCATCTATTGAGTTAAGAAAAAAACAGCGAAAGTAGTTCTTTATCTTAATTTTTTTAATGTATCGAAGTACTTATATGAGAAAATATTACAAATATGAGTTTGGACAAACTCTTGGAACCAATGTACCCAAAATGTAGTAGGCTCCTTAATGTTATCCTGGTTATCTGTCTTTAATTCTAAAAATAGCTTCATTACACGTTAAAAATCCTGGCAAAAAGTATTAATATAATAGAAAATCAATATAACGTAAAACTGGATGTAATGGTACCTACCTAATGCTGACATGGTCAAAACAATGGAGCTAAAAGCTGAAAGTCCAAGTTTTCAACTGAAGCTTTAGTAACGAATCCAGCAGACACAAATTTTTTATGTCAGGTCTCATTATGTGACATAACTGCACATTTATCTATTCTTTAATACTTAGAGTTCATTGCTTCTTATGTAAGTTGTTGCTCAAATGAGGCGGCGGTGAGCGGCGCCGGCGCCGTCTTGAACCGTATATGTATTTCCGTTCGCTCTTCCGGTTCAAAGCCTTCGCTATTTGCTCGGTGACTGCTACAACCCGACACTTGCCCACTTTCAGAGCTTTAGGCCTAAATGTATCACGTGCCTTGTAAATTTAGAATATGTACAATCTTATTTTTAAAATTATCAATTATGATGAATAATTCGAGGATTACATAACAGGAAGATTATTCCTAAAACTTTAAAAATCTTGCCATCAACGTCTATAAATGATAATAATATTATTGTTGTCGTGGAAATAAGTGTCAAGTCTGTTGTTAACAGTTCAGTTATGGAGAATGTGTCGACCATGGTGCGCCCTGACGATCAGAGGGACGAACAGAATGGCGAAGCACTACAGCTCGTTAAAAATGAAGAACGCGCTAACGAGCTTGCGGCCGGAGATGGGGGTGTGGGCGGTGCGGTGGACGTCGCCGTGTCTGCCGCCGGCGGCTCCGAGCCTGGTGAGCAGCACTCCGTGATCACGTCGAGGAGAGCGTTGCGAACGATCACGACAGCCGGACACATCACCGACTCATCCGATATACACGATGAAGGCGTTAAAGATGAACCCCCCGAACAGTCGCAACTCGAACACGAGCAGTTACAGTATGCGACTAAGATGGAGGAGGCAGAAGGGCGGCTGGCGCAAAATCACTATGATGAGGAAAGGTTGCGGCTCGCGGAGGCGGAGACCGCGCGGTACCTCGCATTCAAGCAGGAGCCCTACCGAACGCTACAGTCGCCCGCGCCGATGGCGCAAGACAAGCGCCTTCAGTCGCAGTATGCTCGGGCTCCACCACCGCGGGCCACCTACGGCCGGGGCCTAGCGTTGCGTTACGGGGCACCTCATCACGTTATCGTAACACAGGAAGGAGAGGCCGAGGAACACAGTCACGAGGCATATCTTCAGAAAGAAAAGGTGGAACAGATGCAACAAGCTTACGCAGCAGCAGGCGAAGCGGCGGCGACAGCGGCGGCGGCGGACGGACGGCAGTACGCGGCGGCGCTGGGCGAGCAGGTGGCCGCCTCCACCGCGCTCGAGATGATCCAGACGACGTCGTTGAGCAACCAGCAGGCGGTCGGCGTCGCTTACCAACAGGTTCAAATCACAATTTTATTTAGTAAGCTTTTTACACACACGGATTTACTCGAATAAACAGAACCTCATTACTGATAACGGCCGGCAAGAAAGTGGCGGATTACATTCGCTTTACAATTCATTGTCTTGGTATAACTTACTCATTATTTAGACTGTTTATGGATTTGAGTAATGCTTTGTAAATCACCTTATTCTAGTTATAATCATTAAATGGACTCTTAGAAATATTACATATCTACATCGTACGGTATACATTTTATGCTATTAATGATATGTACGATTTGTATAAAAAGTAGTAGAGAAAAAGTGGTCAGTGTCCATGAACATCTTTAACCAATGCAATGTAAATATAATGGGAGTCCTACTTCCTTATGTAACCATATACAACGGCAGTGAATCACCCATGCGATGCTACTCTTAAGGACTAAGATGAAATGCTTTATATCAGATATTTCGTACCAAAACACTTCATTTTTTCAACGTAGTTTGATAGAAGTTAAACATACGCCACATTAATGAGTTCAGCTATTATTTCTCATTGAATATTATATATACCTATAGAAACATAATCTCTAATAGGTGAAGTACGAGTCCCGAGGCGAGGGCGAGCCGCGGCCGACAACGTACGCGAGCCTGCAGCCCGTCACCTCCGTGCATGGGGGCTACGCGTACGCGGGCCAGAGCCCGCAGTACGGCGGCGGGTCCACATACGGCGCGTACGGCGGCGGCAGCAAGGAGCTGCTGACGCTGTACGGCGCGGGCGGCAGCGCGGCGGCCGCCCCGCGCGGCGACGAGTCCCCGCCGAGCCAGCTGCTGTACCGCAGCGACCCCACGCTGTCCTCCTCGTCCCTGAACACGCGCGGCGCGCACGTCGTGTACGGCTCCGTGGTGCCGCAGTCGCAGGCCGTGTACGAGACACCGCCCAGTCCTAATTCGCAGCAGGTAACATTTGACACAACAAGACAACAAGATATTTTAATCCTCATTACACTAACTATTTAACAATTACTAAAGATGAACAAAATGCTTACTTAGACTTTGGGGTTATTTATTTATTTATTTTTTTAATAGGTCACCACCATCCAGTACCCTCTATGCAAATATTCATTAATATGGCATTTAACTTATTGCACAGTTTATCTCACGGGGACTTAGCGGGACGGGAGAATTTGTAAAACGAGAGTGTGAAGCAGTTTTTTTGTTGCTGGTATAGGTATTCGTTATGCATGATTTGTAATTTAAGACTGATTGGTGATATTTCTTTTTTTTTGTGTAAATAAAAATGTTTAAAATTAAAAGATAACTTATTGTCTGATAAAAATAGGCATGATTACTTCACACTGCCTGCCCTTCGTTAGGTGACGCTGTACACGCACGGCAACTCAGTGCAGTACAAGGTGGGCGGCGAGCACTACCTGGGGCAGGGCGGCGTGGAGTTCGTGCCGGTGTCGGGCTACGAGGGCGGGCTGCTAGTGGAGAGCTACCCCGCGCAGCCCTGGCCTTCGCACGGCCTCATGCCCGTCGACGACGGCTTCGATCCCAGTAAGATTATATAAACACCTGTTAGATAGATACAAGCATTACACTTTTTTTCTACAGCGATCAATTTCCTATAATGTTAACTTAAATTTGATTGTAAATAGTAAAATCTCCTTATTGGTTACTTCAGAAGAGGGGCACATTTTGTATACATTTTAATTTCGTAAGTAACCTCATCATCTTATCGAAATAATATGCACATGTGATGGGACATACATTTTTCCACCGGGCAAAGTACCAGCAGTTTTGTGTTTCGGTTGGCTTACATCAAGATACTATTTTAGTAGTCCTCATCCGGACGATAGGCAGGACTTTTGTCTATGAGCTACAGAGATCATTTAACTTCTATATGCTCGTTTGGTACTTTTCCAATATAAAAAGGAATTTAAAAATATTACGTATGGATAGGCATGACAGGCATGGGCGAGGTGAAGGAGTGCGTCAACTGCGCGGCGGCCACCACGCCGCTGTGGCGCCGCGACGGCACCGGCCACTATCTGTGCAACGCGTGCGGCCTCTACACGCGCATCAACGGCGTCAACCGCCCGCCGCTCAAGGGGCAGAAGGCGAAACCGCAACAGGCATTGGTAAACACATTTTTACATCTTAATAAAAAAAAACTAAGCATTTTTATTCAAAGTAGATTCTTTACAGAATCTTTTTTGAACGTCAATAAATTACCACCGACCCGTAAGGTGTTTCATTTTGGAGAAGAGGTGGCGAAAGAAACTCTAAAACACACGTCTTTTCCATCTTTCAAAATGTCATTTACAAATAATGATTTAAATTAATGGAGCAAGTGGAGGCTGGAGCTTATGAAAGCAGGTCACTTATTGTTACATGATCACTGCAGTGTGTCGTCCACACAGACCGGACTAAAGTCCTGTCCGGGTCGTAAATAGATGCATTACCTTTGAGGAAGAGTAAGACAGTCGCCTCGTTTGTGAATGTACTCGGCAACCATATTTCTCCAAAACGAGGACAAGATTTGCTTTATTGTGGATTGCAAGAGTAGCAACGGTACATACCGGGCCCTTCTATAGTAATGTATCGTATACCCTAAACATTCGTGGTATATTTTAAAATAAAAAAGGTTGTTGTTAAACAGCCGACGAACGGCAACCGGCGCGTGGGCGTGACGTGCGCCAACTGCCGCACCTCCAACACCACGCTGTGGCGCCGCAACAACAACGGCGAGCCCGTCTGCAACGCGTGCGGCCTTTACTACAAGCTGCACAACGTAAGACTTTCTGATGCAGATGAATCTATTTGTCATACAGTCGTCCAATACTAGGATATCATTGATACATCTCCCATGAAACGCGATAGTTGTAGTGTAGTAACCGATTGCAAAATAGTGGGGGGTGGATTTTGTAGTCAAACCCGATGTGCATTATCAACTATAACATAACAATCAGTCAATTCATCCACGCTTTCATGAATGAGCGAAGATGATACGATAGTATTAAACGGTCATTGCGAATAGTAATAGATAGGCGTATCGGCGTGTGGTAAGTATCGCAGCGATTGTGCATCGATTACGGCGCTCGGCTGATTAGACGCCGCAGAGCAGCCAGGTATCTATCTAATCGGCGCTCTGCAGTCGCACTTATCAGGGAACTCCTCGGCAAATATTGGACCTGTATAAAAAATCAAAACACAGGGTCTCATCTAATCTCGCGAGATAAACGCGGCCGGGGCTACCGACTGATAGAGAATTATCATCGCGACCACGAATATTCATAATGAGATAAATAATCTTTTATCAATTATCTCCTCGCGTAGATACGCTTGTTTAAAGGATGATAGGACCGAGTGGCGGTAGATTACGAGGAGTTTCCCCGTCTGGTGACGACCGACGACTCATCGGCGCGTTGTGTGCAGGTGAACCGGCCGCTGAGCATGAAGAAGGATGGGATCCAGACGCGGAAGCGCAAGCCCAAGAGCATGGGCGGCGGGCACGGCGGCGTGGCGCGGCCCGGCGGCGCGGCGCTGGCGGGTAGGTACTCCGCGAGCTGGTAGGTCGCCGCTGCTGGGCAGACTCTAACGAATGTGGTGTCCGCAGTGGAGGCACACTCGCACAAGGGTCTGCCTCCGCTGTACGCGGCGGTGGAGGGCGCGGCGCCGCTGCTCCTGCTGCCCGCGCGACACCAGCCCGACATGTGAGTAACTATGCTTCTCGAAGAGGTCTGCCTTCTCTCTCTGTCTTCATTTAAACTTCTTAAAATTTCCTTGCTTTTTTCACAAATTAAGTTTAAATTTATTTCTATACTACCCACTCCCATACTAACATTCGACGAACATCTCACAACTTAAACGAACGAACGATAGTAAAGATGAAAAAAATATTGATTTCTGCTTTTTTATATCTTTCCTTCTTTGATAAGTACGTAAATACGTTCTTTCATAAGTACAATAACGTTTAAAGCTTTCCTCTTTAATCGTCAAATCTCTATTGTATTAAATTTAATTCAGGACATATCAAATAATAAAGTCAAGGCAGACTCTCTCAGGCTTCAGTACTTCACATGCGTGACTGCACTTCTAACTGCTCGCAACTCTGTCGGCAAGGCACCTCTGACTGGCTTGGTTCTACAAGTATGCTACACGCCAAAGTACTAAATCCACGTAACCGTATGCTGCTAATTACTAGTGAGATACGAGTCGTCGTGGATAGTGTAACAGTGTAGTGTCGCGGCGGCGCTGTTTGCTCGGGGCTCAACTTATCTCAAGGCTCTCGCTTACACCATTCTACAATATATTTCACTTTCTGCTAATTTATGTGTTGATCTGTGTATGATGATTGTATTAGACTCGCAACTAATAATACGTATAATATTGTTTTATTTCCGTCTGCTAACTGCAACGATCTAATATTTTCGCACGCCAGTTACCTTTACAAAATATTATCTAACTGATTCATGTTGCTGTCTTACGTTCTATTACACTATTGACGAAGAAATTTGTTGTAAGTTTATACATACGCCCTGATATAAAATTTTAAATTAATTAAAATGAAAGAAAAACATAACGCAATAGTATATTATTTTATCGTTAAAGGTGTTGCGTATCCCACGCTAACGCTGTTACGAAACGTATTATACATTCCCCGTCTCTGTTATCTGTACCTACGTAAATATTCCAAAAATGCCATAACGCTACAATACTTCACGTAAAATGATTTTTATATTTTTTGTCTCAAATTCTAAGCAAAAGGGCATAAATGTATCATGTTTTATTTTCTTATTGATATTAAGATCAACAAATTTTTCTAAAAGAATGTGGCTATTCATAGATACACATTCATTGATTTATAGATAGTGTAAGTAATGTACTTACAGTTAATTTGTGTGTGTGAGTCATATTTCAAAGTCGATAAAATATCGTTGTAGCAAAATTGAATAGTCATCAAAACTTAGTATATGTAATTGTAAAGTGACCATTTGTGTAATAATCGTAATAGATTCTTAACAGTCCCTTTGCCTCAAGTTAATTTACGATGAGACTTGCCTTGTAAACAACCAAAGTTTTGTACTCATAGTTCGTTGACGTCATTTCTGTGACTCAATATTGGCACTGGCAGCGGTCAACTTGAGCCAAAGGGTTGTGCAGCAGGGTCCCCTGACAGCGGGCTGTACGCGCCGGTGTGTTCGCAGGTTACCAGCGGTAGAGCGCACGGCGGTGTCCTCCGCGCCCGTCCACTACCGCCCGCCCTAACTCCACAAGTCAAACAACCAAACACGATAGATTAACTACCAACTATTCATGTATATAGGTTAATATTTATTTTATAACTGAAATACAATCAAAGAAACCATTATAAATGATCGTATAAAATAGCGAAGAAAAATAAGTAGTTTTTTTTCGGTAGAGGTATGTGTTTTCGATTCCGCTGCTCATTGTCAGGGTTCCATGTATATTTATGGTAGACTTTATGGACAAAATCGTGTAGTGTAGTACTGTCTATATCTAAACTTAAACTATTTTTTTGCTCTTCAGATGTTAAAATATGTTATATAACGATTTTAAATGCATGCTACGCTCTTTGTTACAAAGTGTTGTAAGTGCAAAGTTGTATACCTTCATAGGAAACTTACAGTTTGTCTAATCTACTTAGTTACTATTTGGTCACTGCTTGCCTAATTGCCTGTTACTATTTATGGTTTTGTACTGTTTGATTTATTTCCATACTTATTCTTAAGGAACCCTGTTATTGTGTCAAGATGGGCCGTAAACAACGTGTTCATTAAAAAATTAACTCTATTCTTTAAGAAAATCTATCAATACCAAATATCTATGTATAATGTGTATATAATAATATGCAGTGCCCAATAAAGCGCAGGAAACTATTGCATTTCGTCGTAATATAGGTATACCAATATGCCGTAGAGGCGTTTAGTAGATAAGCTTAGAACAGTGCAAGAGATTGTATAATAATATATTGAGACATATTAGAAATATCTGATATTTGATATGCATAATTTTTGACGAATTTATTAATATATTTAAATGTAGTTTCATATGTATACAACAGCGTATGTGCGACTGTGTGCGTGTGCGTGTGTGTGTGTGCGTGTGTGTGTTCGTGCGTGCGTGCGTGTGTGCGTGCGTGTGTGCGTGCACGTTTGCGTGCTTGTGTGCGTGCGTGTGTGCGTGCGTGTGTGCGTGCTTGCGTGCCACATCCACAAGGCTTGTACAGCTCTTTGGTCTATTTATATTTTGATAAGTCGCGAGCAATGTTTGTAATATAGCTCTGTTTAAGTTTGTATTTTAAGTTTTTAACGGGATGCCAAAATAAAACAATTGCCATGACGTTGTCTTGTTTGATTTCAAATCCTCCGACTGACTTGTAAATATTAGTAGAGTTTAGTTTCACAGTTACGTGTTATGAAATTTTGCGTTAGCTTTTATGATTCGCAATGTTTACTATGAAATAGACACTATCTCAGTGTATCACAATTTAAAAAATCTGGTAACTTCAAAAGTAATTAAAAATGTGATAAAGTGTGTAAGGTAAAGGGTTACGTAACATATGATGGCTGACCTAGCTGTGACCTGCGTTTGAAAACCAACGCCACAGCGCCGCACCACACGACCGACGGATCTTCAGAACTCTTATTCCTGTACATTGAAAAGTTCTTTATTTCTGACTATAAATTGTTGTAACTTTTATAGAGTGGATCGATTTTAGCGAAATAAAAACTGAAGGTTACTCCAAGATAACGATTATAAATATATTTTCAATGCCTTGAATTCTGTTCGGCAATTTTAATTTGATCCGATTTTTTAGACAAGTATCTAATATTTGTTATTTTCAGCACCTCAAACCATCTTTTTGCATATACATATGTACGATGTATAAACACGCGAATATTTAATTTTAATTAATCTCAACAAAGTTGAAAAGTAAATGCCATTTCTATTGAAAATCCATTTTGCATCTTGGTGGGGAGACGTGGTTACCGGCTCACTTAGACATGAATGAACCGCCTTAATTCTCAGGAGTGGAAAAAAAGTAATTAAACAAAGCAACAGTAAGTCATATTACATAGTATATAATAACTATATAAAATAATAAAAGTTAAAACGGTAACGCCACGATTCGTCCGTATCCGGTAGAGGGCACACAAAACTAAAGGAAAAGATCAAAATTTAAAAAAAACATCCTCAGGAGTAACTACGCATCGATGATCGATTTCAGATGAGACTACTATTTATGAATTGGATTGGATGACTTGGTTTGGATGTCCATGGACGGCAGTGAGCAGGACCATGAAGTTGATTGCAACCTTAATTGTTACTCCCATTTCGTAATAAGTACCTATGTAACAGTATTATACCAGTCATCCAATGAATATCTGTAGATAATTTATAGTCATACCATTATTTTTTTAACGGTAAAATAAACCGTCGATGACGATAACTACTAACATGTTAAAAATATTTTAGTAAAGAAATAAGAATTCCTTAATCCTCCATTTTAGCAGTTGATTAACAAACTCTTAAAAACATATTTGTTTCCTGTAGAGTCCAAACAAACCTGTCTCTTAATTCAGATCTAATTTCGCCATCTATATTTTGGTTGCAAAACTAACAATTTCACCTTGGCATGACAGAGGGCGCTACCTCCCATATTTTTTGTTACTGCTCTGAACAAACTCTACATTGTAATTATTTGTATTAAGATAGGTTAATGTGAACATTTTTTATTTAAATTTTTAATACAGTTTGTCAAAACATAAGGAAATTCCATTGATAAGTAACCGTATGTGTGCATACTAAAGTAAATAAAGTCGACTCAATAATAGACTCTACGTCTTGTTCTCAATTGCTTAGTACTCAATGTTACGGTTAGATGGCGCTACCTGTTGCATTTCATGTGCCACTGAATTCACAATACAATTTGGACATTCATTACTGCCACTGCTATGCATAGTGGAGATATCCGCCTAAACAATTTAAAATATATAGGGAGCTGTGTACACGGCTTCGTCCGGTGATGATTGATATAAATTTACATAATTTCTTTATTCGTTAACCGATTTAAATGAAAAAATAAACAGTAAACATTCAAAATGGATAAGCCGTTTCTGACATTAGCGTGCACAAACATACAGACCTACAGACATGAAGACAAACAAAGTGGAAAAACGTTTTTTTGAGTTCTCTTGCTTATATAAAGGCAGACAATTATGATTTTTTAAATATATTTGCCATGTACAGACAGCGATCATTTACATTTTTATTATATCTATACACATATAATATAGATATAGATTTATATCTATATATACATAGATAGGTAAAGGTTTATATCATAAAACCATGTTGTTATTTGACAATTCTATAATTTATGTAACAATTTATGTTTCAAGTATTTATGTTCTAAGAAAGCCAAAATGCTCCTTTTTGTGATAGAAGTGTAAAATAAGAATGCTGTCCCTCAGTTATTAAGCCGTCGTTGCCGCCCTTATAGATCAATCAAGACCAATTAAGAGGGACACCTGGTTCCTATTGTGCAGAGAAATGCGATAGTTATTCGGTGTAGGAATGAGGCCAGCATTGTTGTCACCATGACACATAGGCACGGACTTCCATTAAATTATTTATCTTAAGCTCTTATTTTAATTACTTTTAAGTATTCCATGTTACATTTCTAAATATTTTTGTTGTAACCAAACAGACTGGCATTAAACAATCCACATAGACCAAGTGGCTTAGTCTAATACAATCTTGTGATTGTACCCATTACAACTCCTGAGATCTAATTTGAACATAAATCTGACCTAACTTAGTATAAGCCATTGTTTTAAGGCAAGTGGAATGTGTTTAATATTTCATCAGATAATTGAAAGGGTTGAAGTTTACGTAAATCCTGATAGAGTCCGTCAGGCTGAGCTTCAAATTCAGAGCACGTGTCTCTGGTTTTAGCCTCCGAAGCAAAAATACGAGTAGCTTCGTACCGAATAATCGCGGATCAATTGGAATGCGATATTTTTAATTGAATGCAGGTCCTATAGCGGCAGTTTATGGTACGTCCACTGGAATGATTGAACTGAAATTTTGTACAACCACCAAATGCAGTGATACTGCAATAGTAATAAGATTTTTAAGTAAAAAGAGTAAGAAACGAGTATGCAGGCCACGTGACATTAATGTCGCCGCAACCCATGGACGTACACATACAACCTCAAACGGTATCGATGTCCTGTCTGAGCTCGTGCGTCCGTGGGTCGCTACTCCCGAGTACCGAGTCGCACCTCCCTAATCGCAATGGATACAATTTTTGCCGTCGGCTTTTTCCCCCCGTCAACGTTAGCCAACAAGGCGTGCAAAACCGATGAACTACATGATATCTTTGTAATGATTTATGGTCTTTGGCTTGTGTATTCAGTAAAAGTATATGTGAATATATTTAAATTTCAAATTGAATTTGAAACCACTGCCATATTTATTTCTATCTAATAACAACAGTGATATATACAGCTGAAAGTAAAGGAGATATAGCGAAACGGGACATTACTATTTAGCCCTAAGCGGTAGCAATGTGTCAGGGGAAGCAGTGCCCGCTTGCCACCATGCCACGCTAATTTGGTGGTATAAAACAAACGTTGTCTTTAAATAATATTTATTGTAGTAATGTTATTGAAATACTTGTATGTAGTATACTACTACATTACAATTTTATATAAAACATTGGTAATGTTCGATGGTAATAAAACTACCGTTCTATCGGGACGGTATCACTATCGACCTCATAATCTGCCTCCGCAAAGCATTGCTTGTGTTTCGGTTGAAGAGGAGCGGTTGTCAGCAACACTTACAAGGGAGGCGAGGCTGGAATTTAGTCTCGTTAAACATAGATGTCCATAAACTACAGAGTCCATTAAACATCAGATAGTCTGCACGATGGTTTGATACTTTTTCCACATAAAAGGGTACTTTTTATCAATGTACATAAAACTAGTTGCCTATGAAGTCCACGTACTCTACTTTGTAGTGTATTCTAAGACGGTAGCTAAGTTGCAACATAATAAATTAATAGATAATACATAATATATTTATATGTTTTCTTGTCAATTTGTCTGCGCGCAGTCGGCGGAGTAATTAGTGCACTCAGACGAACACTAATTTATAGCTCAAACTGAATACAATCTATGTCAGTTGATTACTCCAATAAATTCATTAGATACATAAACTAACAAGTTAATTTCTTGTACCGCCGTAAACCGTGAAATGGGTTCGTGTACATTATTTATAGCATCACAATAACCTTGTTACGAACGTACCTACTAATGTACACATATCTTTAGTTAAACACTAGCTGTGCCCCGCGGTACTACCCGCATTTAAACCCCCGCCCCGCCGGGTCGACACTTCCTTGCATTTGACCAAACTGACAAAATACTGTCAATACTTCAGACGTTAATATGTGACTTTTACCTGAAATTATGACCTATCAACATATATTCAGCCCCTTGAATTTAATTCTGGAGCTTCGGTTTGATGTGATTTCAAAACAGAGACAAATCGGCAGACAAAAATTCTAAAAATGAAGTAAATTTCTATTGTTATTAAGTGCAAGTCCCACAAGCTATTTTCGGTTTTTGCAAATATAAGTTTAGTAAATAAAGTAAAGTATAAATATATATTTGTCTTCCGTACAAATCCAGCGAGGGGCAGATGCTAAATAATGGGCACCATTTCACATGGACCCATTAGCAAAGGTTTATTGAACAACTCTAAATCATAAATTAAATGAAAGGAAACAATTTTAAATAATTCATCTTTAGACACACATTTTACATTTTACATTTTCATGTATCTCTTGGTGGGAAACTGATATCAGGTTCAAATAGCTCGCGACAACCATCTCAAAAGAGACCAGAATCGTGTATAAAACTGTGTAAGAGTTTTATTTTTTTTTATATTTAATAACACAGATCGTTTTTCGTCCATTTAACCCACGCAAGTGCAATAGAGCCCTTTAAAAAAAGGGAGCTTTCTTACCAAGTGAGCGACGCTGGAAACTCCTCTAGTGTTGCGAATGTCCAGGCGACGGTTATTGTTTTGGATTGTTTTGGATTAGGTGGTTCGTCTGTCCTTTCGTTGGGCCAAATTATATAAAAAAAATTAGGTTGCAAATGAGTATGCAGCTCACGTGATGTTATATAACCACTGTCTTCGGTGGACACCTGGGACCGATTTGATGTTGAATAAAATTCTTTATTAATGTTGATTACAGATGCGTTGCTACTCCTGAGGACTGAGGTCCTCCGCCTTTTACATATGTAAGTAAGCTGGCTACCATAACTTCCTACCAAAATGCGATTAGGCTTTACGCTTCACGAAATGGGCGAAGCGAGGCGGTGGTACCTGCCCGGTCGAACTGTATAGGTGATCATTTACGTTTTTTTCTGCTTAAAAATCAGTTTAATTGTTAATATGTTGTTAAGGGTCTGTCTCAATTAAACAAAAACCGATATTAGGACTCACTTTTTGAGAATATAACTACTATAATTATTACCTGTTATGATTAAGGTGCTGTGTTACCATGTTTATCGTAAACTAACCCCGACATCCCGTGCTTCTATCGCCGAACTCTGACACCGGACACCAACACAGCAGTTAAAAAGTGTTTTCTTTCTTATTTGCTACTTCAATATAATGGCAATACCCTATAACTATAATCTAGCCTATTGCCAATAGGCAATTTGTCGCATTAGCCTAAAGCAAGTTGTGTTTAATTTAGACTACAAAAATGTATGTATGTATAAGAACAGGTTCAATAACTTTTCTTAATTCGTTATCAAGGAAGTGAATCTTGTGAAAAATTTCACGTATTATTTATTATTATACAGCACTTCTACTATATTTGTTACTTACTACACAATAACACTACACCGTTACGTTGTCGTTCATTTACCTTTAATTTAATTTGTTTTAATATCGCTATATGATTAGTGCTGCAACCTTAAAGTTGAATACCATACGTTGAAAGTGGTATAAGGGCCAGTTAAATAGTTATTGTTTTGTTTTGTTTTGTCATGAAATCATTGAAGATTTTTCGAACAGTTAAAGCATTTTGATAGAGAAGTTGTCGTTCCATTTCTTATGGTCTTGTTACCAGCGAAGTTGGTCGTATCAAATTAAATTGTAAAAGTAACTTTTGTGTTAAGAACATGTATTAATCATCATTATTGTCGATGCAAAAGAGGACAACTGTAAGTCGTAACAGAGAATCTACCAGAAAAACCTAACTGAAGTATACATTATTGTGTATTATAAGGTTAGACCACTTTGCTTGTTAGCTGTACGTGTTTTGTTCCAATAATACTTCTTCTATAAATTACACTGTATACGTTAAACAGCAAAGAAGATTGATGAGATAATTTTAAGTTCTAGGATCTCAGACCAACTTTAAACTTTTTGTATACATATAAAAGCATAAAGAATTTTAATCTCCAAAAATAGTGTCCGTACGTAGGTAGCTGTCATAGGCAGTGCATTCCCGGTCGTAAAGTGCGACGGCCAGCTGTCGCGGCAGATAAGGCGATCCGCGAGCGACGGGCCGGCGGACCGACGGACCAGCTTCATTAGCCGCCTTCATATATTATACGTACGCGTATCGACTAAATTGTCTCGTCGATAAGTGGGCGTGAGACGGGCCGCGAGCGCTCCGCTAGTCGCTCTCATCACGCCTGCAGTACTCGACTCTCTCTGGCGCTCGCTAACGCTCAATGTTCACTGAACGTTTTTGTTGATACGACCCTTTACAATTTCTTCTATCATCAAGCAGTAAAGATAAAACCGCGTAAGTGGATGATAAGTTTGTTGGATATTTAGTTTAATGCGAACGGTGTAGAGTCGGTATTGACTCGCGCCGCACGTGGCGGTTGCGCCGTTTGGAGCGAGTGTCGCGGTACGCGAAGGGCTAATGTGTAACCGTTGTCGCGGCGAGCGCACTAATGTGCCCGGCGCCGGCGCCCGCCTAAAACAAAAATCTACAACATTCCTGCGTTTAGGCGAGCCTTTATTCCTTTTTTATCGGATCATGAAATAGTAGAATAGGTACAAAGCAGCCGCGCGGAGCTTCTTATCGACTGCCCATTCAATTTATTAAACTACACCATTACCTACGTCCAGCATGAAATATCCAAAATCCTGACTTAGAACTGGAACAAATTAGAATGTTGCTGTACAACACACTAAACCACAAATAAATCTGATTTCAAGTCCAAACAAACCCAATAATGTTGTTATAAAATGTTTCAAGATATGATCTCATGTTTTACTTAATAAAAATAGTTATAAATTAGGTCACGGTTACTATGTATCTCTAAAGTAAATAAAAATCTGTAGTCCGTGCTCTGCGCTTTTTATATTTTCAACTTGAAGTCTAAACTTTGCAGCAAATTGCCAAATTTATAGGCGGTACGATATCGGCATTTACATTTAAAAATATTGTATTATGATCAATGCTTAGTTGTAGCTGTGATATAAAATCTATTTCCTAAAAAATAGCTAAATAGTTACAAGTTAAGTCTAGTTACGAGTAAAACACGTCCGAGTGTCGAGTGTCCGCGTGTCCACGTAGAGCCGCGACCGCGACTGCGACACCGGCGTTATCGGCGCAGATAATGTGAGGCAGACAGAGTCGCGGAGCGCTAGCGTGCTAATAAATCCCAAACTTGCGCTACGTGGACGATTGCTAGCGTAATAAATTCCTAAGCAAGAACTTATATATAAAAGAGGAAGGTAAGTGACACACCCAGAGGTCGAAATTTGAAATTTTGTAGATAGAATAGCTGGAAGTTAAAGTGCATTAAACACCCTAACGGATCATAGCAGTAGGTTTGACAGAATGGTAGAACCTATACTCCGATCGGGGAGCTACAATTTCTAGCTTCAGAACCGTACATCGCCTCCTTTGCTTCGGTTGAAGAGGTGCGATTTCCTGTACATTTCCTGCTACACTTGTATGAAACGCGCACATTTTAATCTTAAGAAGTAACAAAGTATCTAGTATAATTTCCTATCTTTCTCACCTTAAAAAAATAGGTGATCAATCTAGAGATCATCACTCTTGTATAATCTATGTACATTCGTCCCAGAAATGTCATCCTTACCAATAATCACACTCGAACCAGCTAGTGTTAACAAGATCTTGCAGGTAAGCCGACATAGATTCAACTCATTAGGTAAAGTAAATAGTTTTATTTAATCCATAGATCCATACAAATTTAGTCTCTAACATTAAAGTAAAGATATTTGACTACTTTCATACCCTGTTGGGCACAGAGACAGGCACACCGTGCAACGTTATCATCTCAACGATTTGCGTCTCGTCCGCGGATCAATTCGATGATCTCTTCTCGAAGGACTTTGCTCATCGCCGTCTAAAAGCTAACAGCGAGCTCAACAAAACCTATTCTACAAATTATTTGCAACAAACAATCAACTCCAACATCCCTAAAACGTTACAAAACATGGGATCAATCAAATTTGGTGTTCACTTTCATTATTAAATCCAAGAAGGAAACGAAGTTACAATCGACCTGGTACTTAGTGTTTATTGTCATGGGTTGGATATGTATAGACAAATAAACTACAAGATAATACAGGTGCAAGGTGGTAGAAAAAAGTTCGATCGTGGATGTACACCCGCCGCCCTCAATATCCGCCTATTCCGCTTATTCCTAACTACGCCACCAACAAAAATAAATTTGAAGGAAAGATATTACACATATATTCAATTCATTTCGAGTCATTTTATTAGATATATAGGAATGACGGTGGCGTCATCTGTCAAAAATTGGTCGTACCAACTCAGAAACCTTGGTGAGCTCATGTACAACAACTTTGCTGTAGATCACGTCACATGATCAAATGCATAGTTTACGATTCTAAAAAGGACATACAGACGAACATTCATTTATATGTATTAAAATTGACCTTGGAAGTGCAATATCTTCGCATTTTATATTAGATATTTAGGAATGTCATAGCTCCATCTAAAACCAAAATATATTTTTTTTAATTTATAAGTACCAGAAATAATTCAGAAGTTGTTGTCATTATTATCTATACTCTTTCGTCGTTGGGAGCGGTGTTTCAGACACTTTCGATTGGAGTACAAAAATTAAAACTAATCATGAAACATAAAGATCCTTTAAATCAAACAATAATGTAAAGATATATCTTAAAATGCTCAGTAAGTAATATAATGAGTTGATGTTTCTGCCAGCAGATATGTTTAAAGCAGAGTTCCCCAAACTTTTTTGTGTCGTAGACCCCTTGCCATGTTTTTCCGTGTTGGGTAGACCCCCTACTTACCTGATATTGATTTCCTGTAAATTTCTAACTGTAGTGAAGTTTAGTGTTAAAAACTTAAAGTAAAAACACATGTTAATTTATACATTTATTAATTGAATTTAAATTAAAACTACTCAAAATAAAATTTTGTATCTGTTATGTAAAATATACGTAACATTAAATAAACATAAAATAAACTATAAATAAAATAACATAAGCAATAAGTCAATATTTTTAGTGAGAAGGATGAACCTGATGCTTTAATAATAAATTATCAACATTTGGCGTCAATTTTGTAAGGGTTAATCTTAAATCTCCTCGGCTAATGATGTCCAGTCTTTCCTTTTTTCGTTAGGAGATTGGTAACAGCGCTGAACCCCCTTTCCACTAGGTATGACGATGGAAAGGAAATTAAAAATTTCCTCGCTATATTCCATAATACGGGATAAGTAACGGGTATGTTGTTTTGCAGCCAGAATTGCTGATATCCGTTTTTAAACTGAACCTTAAGTTCTTCGTTTGTACTTAGTTCAGTCAGTTCCTCTTGTATTATGACATTCGTTTCTTCTATGTCACCATATGGATTAATTATCCACGGTTTTATTACCATAGTCAAAATATCCTCAAACCTAGATTCAAAATCTGAATAGATGGCATTTAAATGTTGAACGTAAGTTGAAACGTCGTCTTCCTGGCAGCTTGTCTGTGACAAATTGGGGAACTGAGAAAATTCACCCCGTCCAATATTTTGCTTCATTAGTTTAACTCTGGCAAGAAACGCTGATAAGATGGACTTTGTTTTAATCAAATATAAACTGTCGCCTTGTAATTGCAAATTAACCATATTAAATTTTGTAAACAAATCTGTTAAATAGGCGATGTTTGTTTTCCTCTTCATTAATTTTTCTTTTAAAATTTTATCTTTAGTATCCAGAAATTCTAAAATAGTCTCAAAAAGTGCAAAAACTCTTGACAAACATAAGCCTTTCGACAGCGTACTCTAGTGTGAAGGAGTAATTGATGAAAGTGTTCGTCATTTTCTTCACACAACTGCTCAAATAACCGCGTATTCAACGCGTTGCTTCGGATTCGGATTACTGCATCAATGACTAAATGAAGTGATTCATGCAATCTAACACTCAAATTTTTAGCAACTAAATGTTGTCGATTGATGACGCAATGTATTGCTAACACTCCTAACACATTTTGTTTTAAATAGCTTATAAATCCGCGATAACGTCCAACCATGGCAGGTGCTCCATCTGTAGCTACTGATATTATATTTGATAAAGGAATTACTTTTTCAATGAAGTAATCCTTCAAAACATGAAATATTGATTCACCTTTAGTGTCGGTTATCAAACTTCTTGCGAAGAGCAGTTCTTCGTAGATTTCTTGATTCATAATAAAACGAACATTTGCCAATAATAATGCTGCATTATCAGGTAAAGTTGAATCGTCCAGTTGTATAGAGAAATGGGTCGTTTGCAAATAATTACATAAGAAGCTTTCAATATCAGAATTCATTTCATCAATACGTCTTTCAACAGTATTGTTGCTTAAGGGAATTCTTTTAATGATATCAGATGCAGGTTTGTGTAAACCGTTTTTAAAACCTCTTTAGCGGCTGGCAAAATTAACTTCTCTCCGATAGTATGCGGGTTTCCGGATTTTGCTATAAGTAACGAGATATTGTAAGACGCCCGCAAACCATCATCATTTCTTTGTGACGTCGAAGCGAACATTCTGTTCAGTGTAGGTCTCTTCTGAAGTTTATCTTTAAGTGTTTGAAAGTATTTCAAATCTTTCTCTGTTTTATCAGGGTGGCATCTTCTCAGATGATCGTGCAGTTAAATGGTTTCATAGCGTAATTGCCCAACACTTTGTTGCATAAAAGGCACATAGGCAATTGTTTGTCCGGCAATGATGGAATGAAGCCAAATTTCAAATAATCAACACTGTACTGTCTACATTTCTTTTCAGATTCGGACATGGCATCAGTCATCTGTAGGCAAAATTAAATTATTTAAATAAGACAGAAAATCCAGCAGCTGTATATTAAAAATATTTTTTTATTTTTCCGAAAACATTCCATAATTTGAACATCTTGCAACAATTAGCTCGAATTACGGAGATTGTACTGTAATTATAATACCGATTGCTAAAACTTTCAAAAAGAAACTATTGAGGAGTACTCATGTAATTTTGCAAGATTGGATATTAAACTACTAATAACTAAAGTCATGATTGGCGTAATTTATCTATCTTTGCTAGCTACGAGTACAAAACTAAATTTTAATAAAAAATAATGTACTTACTTTTCTCCAGCACGAACAAAATAACACTGACTCACTATAATTTGTGTGATATACTATCTGTTTATATTTTTTCAAATATTTTCTTAGCACTTTCCTTTTCAAGATTCAGGAAACGAATAAACGTATTTGTCCCACATTCGTATTTATAGAGTGACGAATTGAACAATTCAGTGCAAGGTAGCGAAGCTCTGAGACTGCGACTACGACTGCGATTCTCAGGTTTTTACAAGTAAAGCGAATATCCTACAACTTACACAAATTTAAAAACATATATTATAATTTTTCTACTTCTTAGGTACGTTTATAAATAATGTATATGATTTGATATTATAAGACAGTATGATGTAAGTAAATAGGTACCATCATGTGTATCATCAGTAAATGTATGTGTTGAGATCCACTATCGTGGACCCCCATTTTTATAGAAATAGTAATAGACCCCTTGCAGGTTGTCATAGACCCCTAGGGGTCGATATAGACCACTTTGGGAATCACTGATCTAGTATATTGATAAATCACTCACTCATTTTCTTTCGCTGTTTCTTCGTCACTTTTTTCATTAATAGATGCACTTCGTTCAACTTCCATGTTTTAAACACTTTATATACACGAATTTTACGAGTACACAGACGGTCGAGCCATCAGCATTCACCATCCATAGTTGCGCGTATCACGCTGTAACACAAACACACGCACATTTGCGCAAGCGCCCTGCGCCGCCTAAACGAAACAGCAGGCGCAGGCATACATTTTCGCTGCGCGGTAGAAAGAGAGGGGGATATTTCCTCTCCTATGCCACGCCGTCTTACGAATTTTCGATCAGGTCACGTCTCCTGACGCGAGTTTAAACAAAAGTGCACAACGCCGTTAAAGAAGATTTCACTTCAAAAATTGAAGATCTAGGAACTGCAAAGCGTTCAAATTAATATCTTATTGACTATAACTTTAGCTGTTTTGTATTTATTTTTATTTAATGTTATTTATGACCTTTGATATTCATTTAAGGACTTCAACGCGAGCGAAGCCGCGGGAAAAAATTAGTAAAAAATAAATTAACTAGTAAATCTCTGTCTCAAATAATTTTCTACACATATAAGATAAGAGGAACGAAGTAAGTGTGCAACAAACATACATATATCACCAAAAAGAAAAAAGTGCTATCTAGGGTCGGACGTAGATGCGTTATAGGATACTATACTTGGTAATGGATTGAGATTGGGATCCACATCCAATCTCTCTTTCTCAGTTAGTATAAACCAAATAAACGATGTCTTTATATATACATATTCTTTATACAAATATATATATCTCTACTGTTTATGTAAAAAACCCGTAAAAAAAATTCAAGCACGCAATTAATCTTGAGTAAATAACAGAGAGTGAAGTACAAATATAACAGAATAAGATTTAATCCGACAGCTTAATGTCATTATTTATTGGTTTAGAACAAACATACAACAATAGTATTATAAACTGGGATGTTGCACCAGTTATAATCCGCGCTTTGGCCCTGGAGGCTTGCAAAATAATTTGAGTGACTAAAAAGTGTTTTCAAAAAACTAAAAAATGTCGATAGTCCGACAGTTCCTCTGTACTTTTATAGGTAAGAAAGTTCTTTTTTCTTTATAAATTATTATAATTATGGAAATCTTAAAACTAATTATAATAAAAACCTAACCTAAACAATCTAAAGGGAGTCCGTGCCCATACGGCATGGTTCCAAAAACACTAGTCGCATTCCCGCGTTATTATTGCTTAGTTCTTGTTATTTTCTATATTATTTTATTAAAGCCGAACATAGTCCTACGGTTTATACAGTTCGTTCGACAAAGTTAAGCTTCAGGCGCAGTAGGAACTTGGATGGGTGATCATTAGTGGAATTTTTTATCTGTGATTCGGAGAAAGAACTCGTTAAGCAAGTTGTTCTAGTGACAATTAGTAGATGGCAGTCGTTACACTTTGTTGACTTTTTGGGTAGTTTTACAGACATACGACGGTACAGGCCATGTGAGGCTTCTGCAGCTTAAATACATCTAAGTCCAATTTTGAACAAATCTAAAGTTCTGTCTGACGTCATACACAGATGCGTTTCTACTCCTGAGGGCTAAGATCGTCGTTTAGGCTTCAAGAGAAGTAACGCATCTAAAGTACATTTCCGCACGGCTTCGCTTCTAAGTGTAGCCGTTAACCTTTCACCAATCGGACCACAGGAGTTGCTTTACTGGTTAAGAGGGCGACTCTGGTATCTCCCCGGTTTAACTAAGTCCTATCATCTTTAACATTTTCAGTATGTTACATCTGTCTCACCTTGGGACTGATGTACACCTGGCCGTCTTCTACGATCAAGATCTTCTCTTCAGTCAACACGACCTTGGACCGCCCGATGACGGAAACAGAGATGGCTCTCTTCGGCAGTCTCTCCTCCATAAGTGCCCTGATCGCCACACCAATCTCAGGATTTCTGCTGGATAGCTTGGGAAGGAAAAAAACATGTATTTTGTTCTCGTTGTTCCAAGTGGTAAGCCCTCAGATTTCACGTTTACTTAAAGACCTTATATAAATAATATATTTATATAATATTTTTGACCTGGGACCTATGTCACGTTTTATCGTACACGTACTTTTATTGGTTGAAGTCTGGGGCTGCCGTCATCTCGATTAATGCTAGATTTTTCGGATTCTTTTTACCATGTATGTGCAAGTAAAATGTAGTTGACATGTTTACAGCCCAGTCCTTAGAGTTGGTCTTTGGTTTTTGATTTTACTATTGTGATTATGAAATTCGTAAATATCTTATAACATTTGAATATAGAGGAATCATGTGGTTTTGGAATCATGTGTTCTTAATAATTATGATGATGATAAGATTTCACAATTGCGTTTACAGTAAATCCAAAATTTTGTTTGATTTTTTTTCAAGTAAAAATTGTAAATTTCCATTCTTCCTAGATTGCCTGGGTGATAGTATGCGTTTTCTACAAGGTAGAAGCCATTCTGATAGCTGTATTCATTTCTGGGTTCGGCGGCTGTGTTCTACTCATCATCCCGGTCTACGTTACCGAGTTTTGCGAGGAATCCATCAGAGGGAGGCTGACGTCAGGGTCCATCATCTTCTACGGGATAGGCATGCTACTTTCTTACCTCTTGGGTGGATTGCTGGAGTATAACTTAATGAATTATATATTTCTGAGTTTGTCTACCCTGGGAACCGCCCTGATGATGATCGTTGCTGATTCTCCCACGTATCTTATGAAGAAAGGCCAGGAAAAGGTAAGATGTTTTGTGTTTGTATGGAAAGGGTCAAAAGTTTAGAATATCATAGGATCATATCCTAGGATCATATCCTATGATATTCTAAACTTTTGCCCTGTTCTTTTTATTTCGGAAGAGAAGAAGATGAAGCTACAGCTATCTAATCTTAAATGGTCTTTGCATCCAATAGACATCTATGTATATCCTAATTCAGGCAAGACTGAAGTTCTGCTTCAGATTAAACGTAAATGTCCTC